>JAMKCH010042545.1:0-35283 GCA_023653785.1 Ophioderma brevispina | reverse complement strand
GGGGTGCAAATGTAGCAAAACATTATATCAAACCTACCCATTGCTATAGTAAAAATCTTTGTAATTTCCTATTTTGCATCACACAACGTGGCACATTGTGGGCAAAAAGGCGCTTCCTACAGGATACTTTAGCATATACCGAAAGAAACATGATAAAGGGGTGATGTTTTTGTTGGTCCCCTCTGTTGGCCCCCGGGTGATTTTTTTTTTTTTTTTTTAAATGAAAAGTGGTGAATTTTTTTTTTCTTGTCTCCTCTCTGAGTGATTTTTTTTTCCTCACGTCTTAGGGTGAATTTTGTTTTCTTTCACATTTCACACTCTAAGGGTGACTTTTTTTTTTTCTTTTCACAGTCTAAGGGTGTATTTTTTTTTTCTCAATACTTCCTCCCCCCCCCCCCCCCCGGATATCTTAATGTTCTTCCCTAAAGGGGTCCTTTTTTCAACATCCGTAACCTTGATTAAGATGTCAAAAACAGTCAAAATAGGGCAAAAATTAGGTCTTTTTTCTTAAACCTGAATTTGTGATGTACATATTTAGGGATTACTACTCGCATAAAGCAGAGATCAAATCTTTAAAAATACTGTAAAATCGGAAGTAAAGCAAGGCAATAAGATAATGAGGGTATACTTAATTACCAAGGCGTTTGACGTAACTTGTTTAGTGTAGCAAAAACAGACAAAAATACCTGTTTATGGTATTTGAGTAGGTGGAAATACTTGTTTAGGGTCATTTTTGTAAGTCCAGTTCTGCATCATATCCATGCACCTTTGAATAGAAGTGCCCACCGGAGTGTTCCAATGCGCACCCTTTCCATACAACATTTTCTAAGGGATCTAAATTGTCCGTAAGATATTTTTTTTTTTTTTTTTTATGACAGGTTATACAAAACACTAAAAAATGGCCGTGTTCCCAGCATTTAAAAGCTGGAAAGCGTTTACAACTCATAACATCTTTCAAAAACGCTCTTGCCGAACTGCGATTTTAAGATCGTTGATCTAGTTAATTTAACACTGTTAAAAATAAATCGGTAAAAAAGCAGGGATTTGACTGGCAGCTGGGCTCGACAACGTGCAGACGTACATAAACCGGAGTCGTAAAACACGAAAACCATTGGCCAGCTAACGGCGTACAATCTCAGCTTAAACGTTTTTTGTTGGGTTTTGACTTGTTTAAACAATAATTAAGAATACACGTTATTACAATCATCTGACCAACTTTTCACGTTGTGTGCTCAGACATCCATACAACCGTTTGTATTTACGTTACCTGTGGTTGTAAAAAGTTATATTTTAGGCAACATTTTGAGAAAAAAAGACAATAACAAAGGGAAATCGTGAAGAAATAAAAATTTTATTTAAAAAGTTTATAGACTTTGTTTTCTATGGTAATGAGACATTCTAAATGTCACCACTTACTTCATATCATACGAGTAAACTTAATACTTACCTTACATAGATTCGAACCGGCCTTAAGATTCCCAAGTCCCTAAACCTTATCCACTACATTACATGACTTTACTGATCGCAGATGCTAAAATTAAATATATTTGTGTGTGTACTACTTTTTCAAATGAAAACTAATATGTTACAAAACGTATTTAAAAAAAACTGTGTCGGGTCGCCAGCATAATTTTACAAGCATAAGAATCAACGATTAAAGCATTTAAGGGGAAGATGGTTTTCTAGTTTTAAGTTGCACTTTATACAGAAACATGTATAAGACCTCGCATACTGAAAAAGTAGAGGTTTGATACATGAGCTAATATTTGCATATGAACCAATCACCCCTTGTTTACAACTTGAGCTCTCCCGTTGACCCGTTGACCTTTGTGGGTGACATTTGACCTCACATAGTTCTAAGTTCTAAGCTTTCATTTAACATATTTACACACCTTCCTGGCATCAAATCAAAAATAGACAAAATGCCCAATTGGGCAAAATGTGTTCAAAACTGAATCCCCAGTTATAAGCTTTAATTTAACATAGCTTCCACTTCCTGTCTTTCAAATAATGAAAATACAAAACGCCCAATTGGGCGCAAAGATTTAAAACTGAATCCCCAAGTTATAAGCTTTAATTTAACAAAGGTTACACCTTCCTGTCATTTCAAATAAAGAAATAGGAAAAAAACGAACGCCAAATTGGGCGCAAATGTGTTAAAATAATTGAATCCCCCAAGTTTATTAAGCTTTAATTTGAACATAGGTTACACCTTCCTTTCATTTCAAAAGTAAAGAAAATAGAAAAAATGGCCCATTGGGCGCAAAATTGTTAAAACTGCATCCCCAATTTATAGCTTTAATTTAACCAAGGCTACAACCTTCCTTCTTGTCATGTCAAATAAAGAAATAGAAAAAAAAACGGCCCAATTGGGCGCCAAATGTTAAACTGAGATCCCAGTTTAATAACTTTATTATATATATGTGTATATAGATATATTTATTGAACATTTCAAATAAGAAATGAAAACACGGGCCCAATGGCGCAAAATGTGTTAAACTGAATCCCCAATTATAAGCTTTAATTTAAAACATAGGTTAAACGCCTTCCTACATTTCAATAAAGAAAATGAAAAAAAACGCCCAATTGGGGCGCAAAATGTGATAAAACATGTTCCCCAAGTTAAAGCTTTAATTTTAACATAGGTTACAACAACCTTCCTGTCATTTCAATCAGAAAGATAGAAAAAAAACGCCCAAGTGGGCGGCCAAATGTGTTAAAACTGAATCCCCAAGGTATAACTTTAATTTAAAACAGAGTTACACCTGCTGTCCATTCAAATAAAGAAAATTAGAAAAAACGGCGCCCACTGGGCGCAAAATGTGTTCAACCTGAATCCCTCATATTCTAAGCTTTAATTTTAACATAGGTTTTACACCTTCCTTCATTTCAAATAAAGAAAATAGAAAAAACGCCCAATGGGCGGCAAAATGTGTTAAAAAAAACTGAAACCCCAAGTTATAAGCTTTGAAATTTAACATAGGTTACACCTTCCTGTCATTTCAAATAAAGAAAATAGAAAAAACGCCCAATTGGCGCCAAGGTGTGAAAACTGGATCCTCAAATTTTAAGCTTGAAGTAAGGGGGGGGTTACCACCTTCCTTTCTTTTCAATAAAGCGTTTACCTAAAACTCGTCTTAATAAAATCACACAATACCTGGTAAAAGCGTCAATCATTACGTAGTATAACTGCTACGTGGCCTGATCTTTTCCTTACGTATAACTCTCCTATTTGTTCAACTCGCCCTTTATCTATCCCTGCAACGTTTTAATTAACAACAAACTCCACTCCCATCAAAAAGCAAGTCTTCACAAAGAGACTAAAATCAAAGACATGCTTTTTTAAGGCCCATTTCAAACATGCAATATGTGATTCTTTGCGAATTGCATCGCTTAACAACACCCCAAAACACTCCAAAACTCAAAATTAAATAGTAAGTACGTAGAGCATTTTCATAAAGCACACATTTAATGAATTGACCTTCAGCTATAGAAATAAACTCTTCGCAATTTTTGAGAGCAGTGGTTTTCTATAGTCGGGTCGTCGCTAAGGCGCCCCGACAAAAAGGAGGAATGAGTTCTACAAGGAGTTTTTTAAAACTATTTTTAAAAATGATATGGGACAATAAGATTTTGCATTTTTAAGACGTTACTACGACGAGACGTTATTTAACACGTTTTATAGGTAAAACGATTTTCATGTGTCATATTTTTACCATTAAAAACAAGAAGTATAAAATAACGTAATAGTTATTAACGGAAATATAGTAACAGTCAGCGTATACATACTACTCTTTTTCACAATGTTAGTATTATTTTCTAGCCACAGTTTATTTTACATTTGTTTCTCTCCAAATGTAATTTAGTTAGGTAGCCGTATAGGTATAAAGCGTGAAGATTATTGAAGATTTTGGGGTTTTAACCGGATTTAAAAGAAAAGGTAAAGTCTGGTAAAATTAGGAGCATTTTTAACACTTTAACAGTGCGTAGAAACAATATAGAGTGAGCCACTTGTACATTTTCAAATTGTTCTATCAAATTTGCATTGAGAAAATGTTTTTGGAAAGTGATTTGCGGATTCCGCGCGAAGTCGGGAGGGTGAACCCATCCACCCTGCACCGGTTACATACGAACTCCTTCATGTCAATTTTATATGTGATTAATTCAAACAAAACCAACCCCAATTAGAATGTAATTAAGACCATCTTGAATCATACCTGAAGAGCTATAAAGTGAACCACTTGTAACGTTCAATTGTTTTCTATGAAATTTGCCAAGAAAGAAATGTGTATTGGAAAGTGATATTGAGAGGTCCCACGCGCGCAACGACCGCAAGCGCGGAGGGTGCCCCTATCTACCCTGCGATGGTTATATTATGAACTCTTCATTAACACTTTAGATATTTATATCAAACAAAACTTAAACCCATATAGATTTTTAAGAACCATTGGCATACCTAAATAATTATAAAGGACCACTTTTAAAGTTCCAATTGTTTCATAATTTGCCTGGGAATGATCATTGCAGGGGTTCCCCCGTTTTCCCGCCTTCGCGCGTGCCGGGGGGGGGGGGGGCTTTCCCGTCTCCCACTCGCGCAGATTATATACATAACTCTCCATGAACACTTCTTATCGTGTCCAAACACTCAAATATGATCCAGCCAGAGATGGTATAATGCCTGGCTGCTTCACCACTGAATTCCTCCGCCACGACCGCACAGGTCCTTGTTTGTGCATTTTCATCACTACATATATTTATTTCAATTCAAACCTAACCCATCACTATATTTATCTTTTTAAAATACCGTTTATCATAACTGTAAGCATAAGGTGAAACGCTTACAAATGTCAAAATATCATTGCGATTGTTTCTAATCAAATTTTGCATGAAAAAAAAAAAAAATGCAGGGGAGGGTGGAAACCCCCCAGCCGGCTTACCACGTAGCCCTTGTTTAAGGCGCTCTACGGGGGGGGGGGGAGGGGGAGGGCGCCGATGTTCGATACTAGTTGGATTTTGGAGGTTACCAGCTCCGTGTGGAGCTCTATGGAAAAAAATCCCTAAATCTGCATTATATGCCGGATTCTTCTCCCAACCGTTTGATGAACTCATTCAATTTTTACCATACGCAAGAAGACAATTTTGAAAGCAGGCTTGGCGACATTTTATATATTCGTAAAGAAACTTGGAGAAAAATGCATTTGAAAATTAAATTTTCGCCGCCATTGCAAAATCCGATCCCAAAAATTTCAAAAATGTTTCTCATCCACTCTTACCATGCTTATATTAATTTTCTTCCATGTGTTCTTTATTATATGCAATTATTCGCGCCGGGCTCTTTCTCTCAAAGTTTGCTTGTCACCCCCTATCCTCCCCCTTCCCCTGCCCAATTGTGTTGTCACTGTTTGTCCCCCTGTCCAGTTTTTGTTTTATAGTGTTTGGGTCTTGTTATTTTCCCTGACAGTTTGTTAAGTTTCGCCACATACCTATGGTACGCCTTTATGTCTATTCATATGTCAATATTAGTCTATTAGTATAATTAAATATTGAATCTACCATCTTTACTATACTTTGGCCCTCCTTATCAATTTTTTTTGGTTATGTAGTTTAACATTGTATTAACAATTCCCATAATTTTATTGGGTATTAGTCCATGTTAATTATCTTTACACCACATATTTGGATTCTTTCTTGTCTAAACCGGGCATTGCGTTACACTCTCTGCGTTTTGCATGTCCTCGTCCAGTCGCGTTTATTATGTACAGATATTTCATATCTTGTCGCATTTTTAAATTCCATAGTTATATTGTATCTGATATATTGTCCACTTTCTGTATGTAAATAAGTGTTTGATGGACAAATCAAAGGTAATGATTTGATGTGATTGATTGATTGATCCCTAGACTGCTAGAACGTTATTTATGTTCAATTTTAGTCTTCATTCCCTCATTTCTATGGTGTCCTACCACGCCCTATTACTCCACGAGTCCACACGAACGTACACAAACGCACACGAGACTATACGGCATTCATGCAACCAAACGTATACCCACGTATTGACAGGATCTGGCTCCTATCGCACCACAATTTTGCTCAAATTTCCCTTTCCACGACCCTGCTTTGTCATAAGGTGTGTTTCTATTGTGACCTATTTTCCGGTTTAACCAAAAAGGGATTAATAACTTGGCTCAATAGACAGCCGTCCTACTGCATTTTCTTTGCTTAATACCGTAAAGTTTCCCACAAACCGTCTCTATCCTTGTTTGGGAATGAAATGCCAGAGAATATCCCGGTAACGCAATAGAAACCACAGCGGTCCGATAGAGTGCACATACAGGCTACAGGACACGGAAATTGACGCCACTGATCGCAGTAATTGCCCCCCTCCCCAGTAGTTATAGTTATAGTTTATTAGGATCGTCACTTTTAATAACGTGGCACGCCTCATCAGACTGATGGTGCGTCCAAACGCAAATACAAGGCAAAGCAACAGTATACATGTCCAAAGAGAAAAAATTACATTTAAAAACACAATAACCTACTACAAATCACTTTATTCAGCAGTTCCAAGCAGAACCAAGCATTAAGCCAAAATGGTGTTTGTTATGGACCTGAAGAAAATAGCGTACAAATACTACACAATTGAATAAATTAGTTTAATGGTTGTCTAGCATAGCTGAATGTGTGGTTTGTATTGAGAAAGACATATACAATTTTAAATAACAAAAATTAGATTCTGGCCAAAGAGTAACATTGATATGACTATATGTAACTGAGCTACTCGGTCTGTTTTTTTTCCATGCACTTTGATGATCGTTCTAGAGTTGTATCAAATATACGACCTAAATCATGTCAACAACAAACAAGTTTTCAAGCATGAAATATTTAACTTCATCAATACTGTATCTAAAAAACCAATACAAAACTATGAAATTGTGAGTTGCGAGTTCATTTTTAAGATTCTTCATTCAATCCTCTCTGATATCATTAAGTTCGCTGCATTTGAAAATGAATTGATTTGGTGTCTTCTACGTCATCTTTACATATTTACATTTGCCCGTAATTAGTGGGAGAACTCACGATTTAAAATGTTGTGTTCGAGTGGAATGTGTTTGTTCGCGCCTTAAATTTGAGAGAACTGTCGTAGAAATCTGTAGGCTCTAACAATCATTATTCAAATGAATGAGTCCCATTTAAATTGTTGAGTAGGGGTCGCAAGGGGTTCCCTTTTTCAGTTCTCTCTCAAACCATATATGGTGTGTTTAGGTCATTGTGAAATTCATGAAAACCTTAACCAACCCTTGCTGTTTTGGTTGGTTGTTGAAAAAAATAGATCCAAACCACTTGAAACAAGAGTGTCGACAATGGTCCACCATTTCCATTGCGGTTTTTTTGTCCATTAGCTTGAAATATTTAAACAAGGCATTGAATAATAATTTGGGAACAGTTTTCCTCCTCATATTGATAAGTGCGGTAAATATTGATCCGTGTGATTCCGACTGTTGCGTATGTGAAAAATGTATCGCCAACCTAATTCACCATAGAGGGCTTCTTTGGCAGTGGTTTTTTCTTTGGCGCTCAGAATTTTTCTTGCCATTTGAATTTGAAGACCTCCATTCTTTTCATGTCGATTCACTACTACCCCACCCCAACGGGCATGCGTAATTAATAGTTTGCAACGCAACAGTTTTCCATAGAAGGTCTCCATAGTAGACACGGTTAAAGTTATCATGGGTGTAAGGCTACTTTTAATGTCGCCATTTAATCTTTGCCTTAACGAATTACATCTCAATTGTACGTGGTTAAATTTCTGCCGAAATTGACTCCCAGATACTTGTCTTCATTTCCTCACTAATAACGGTGTCAACCAAGTTTCCCAAGCATTTATTCTCATTAAGTTTTTTTACCAACCACAAAAACATTATATTTACGACTTGAAGTTAAAATTAATTTGTAATTATCAAAAACAGTGTTTCTTCATAACGTTGTTCCAGTCATTTCATTGCCCCGATTAACACCACGTCCTAGTCGGCCCAGATAGACACCTATACGAGAATTGCATATTTTATAGCCCCCTAAATTTCCCCTACTCTTTAATCGAACTAGCTATTCGTTTATTTTAAATGCAAATAAAATAGGGAAAGGCCACAGCCTTGTTTCAGACCTTCTTCATTAATAAACATATCTGTTTCATATCGCCAAAGCGAAACCATACTTTGGAACATTTGTGTAAATATTGTTAATTAAGTTAAATAACAATGCCCCTGAGACCAATCTCCCAAGTCTGTAATCATTAATTGTCGCGCAACACTGTCAAATGCTTTCTGACAATCAGAAAGGCTTAAATATGAATATGTAATGTTTTCCTTCTGCTTTCCTGATGGATGTAATACTTTTTAATTAATATGTGATCTCACTCGCCTATCTGGTCGGAAGCCATCCTTTGATTTTCTGACAAAATATCATTCTGTTTTAAGGAATTAGATAATGTTTACTATTATTTTCATGTAAGTTTAGGAAACACAATCGAATTGAGGTGATCCTTCGAAAGTGTTTTTAAGTCAGTTTTATCCCCTTTTTTTATGAATTGGAACGATTACTCCTCCCATATTCCATTCGTCATGTACAGATCGAGATCCATCAAACGCCTAACATATAAGAAGAGTGTTTGAAACTAGGGATCCCCCTTTTTAATTAATTCACTTTATAATATTTGTCTATTCCCCCCCGTGGTGATTGTTATTTTTACACTTGTTGACATAGCGTCAATGATATCATCCAAGCTCATATTGATCTGAATCAAAAATATGTTTGTATTTTCATTAGTGTGGTCCTTCACCGCCGTGGTCGGAAGCTTATTTTACCTTAGAATTGTTTAGTTGTCAATAAGTTCATCATCTTTTAAGTTTAAGCGACATTTTATACCCAGTGTATTCCAGTATTGATAAATACTTTTTTATGACATGTTTATCTTCAGTAATTGCATTCCGATTGTGTGATTTTACGAGTATTAGTGAGATCTCTTTGTGTGGGACCCGCTTAAGATTTCCAGAAATCTTGCAGGACTTGCCGCCCCGCCGACTTTAACATCTAAACACCTGTCAATCCCGTCTCTGCATAGGGAAAATCCTGGACGATCTATTTCCTTGACGAGCTACGATTAAATCCCAATTCATGTCGGCGAGCTTTATCAAGAATCACTCCCCGTCCCTCAGTGTTACTCTGCTGCAGCGATAACTAGTAACTTTGACCGTGCTCCACACAGGAAAGCAAGAAGAAATATGAGAAAGAATAAGAAATGAAATAAAGAAAGAAACAAAGAAAGGCCTCCCAAAGTCCCTCCAATTTCACACTCCCAAAAGAGTGAAACTCTGGCAAACCACTCCAAACTGATGGTTGGTACTTAAAAAGTGGTTGAATTTCCACTCAAAAAAGAAAATCACTCCAAAAAGAGTGATTTTCCACTTCGTTTGAGGAGGAAATGAAGTACAAACACTTTCGGGAAGTGAAACGAGGACAACACGAAAACGAATGGAAATTCACTCCTTTTGGTTTATATATAATATTCCGGTTAAATAAAAAAAACATAGGAAAACGAACTATCAAAACCGTGCTACTTTCACCTTTACGTGTGTAGGCCTATACGAAAACTCTGCACGGTTATCCTGTTAAATTAGAATCGGGGTAGGGCGAAGCTGATCTCAATCACCCATTGTGTGTTAAGGACACGGATTAAAGATAATTGCCCATTAAGGGAACAATAGTAACAATAGCGTTGATCGTCCCAGAAGTAGATCGTTCCCAGGTATAAATCTTCTGCATAGCCTTTTCGCGAATTAATTTCTTTACCTCGTTTTGTCTTGATTTGTAATCTGCCAGAGATTTCCGCAACTTCCTTATGGTCTAACCGGATTTTAATATTGGCGATGACGTCGTTTGCTTGGCTCTCATATCAATTGCATTGCACTGATCGATATCATAATCGACATGGTTTTGCGTTTTGCTATTGAGGGCTTCACACCAATAGTCTTCCTTAGCGCATTTAAAAGGCGTGTTTTCCATTCAAATCCAAATGGTATTGGATCGGAAAATCAATCATAGAAAAACCTCTTGGAAGTTTTTTATCAATAGCCTTTTGAATAAGCGGTGAAATCGTGATTAGGCTTGATGTCCCAGTAAACCTTAGCTTTACTCAATGTATTAGTATTTTACACTTTTGGGAGATTTTCTGGGGCTTGATTTTTAGGAAAAGGACTTGATGATCACTACCCATATTTATATACTCATCTTCATCGCAATCATTTCGTGACACTGTTGAGAACAGAGCCCGAAACAAGGATATCTAAAATGGAACGGCTATTATTTCTAAATAAACCAATAAAACCCCATGTACAAAATCTTGTAGCATTCAAGATTGGTGAGTTTTACTGTCCTCTCGAAAAATTTAAGAATCCGCTTGACCCTTTTTTGTTAATTTCTGAATCGTCCGTTTGGTATAACATTCCCTATCGAGAATTAACCATTAAACATCACCAAGAAGTACTACTCTGGGCATTTTCCTTCATCAGATCCATACATTTGTAAACTTCCGAAAGAATTGAGTGTGAAGTTCCTCTGTTAAAGCCAATGGGGTACCTTCACGGGAATAAGCAACGGCACATAGAAATAATCTTCACCATAGCGCACTTTCACCCACAATCTTTCAAATCATCAGATTAGAATTATATAGTTTTGTCATCAATTACAGTCATATCGTTCCTATCAGAAACCCAATACTAGCCACACACCCCCCTTTTAGTACCTAATCGTCCGGTTTTTTTGTCCGATCCACTGTAGTTTAACCCTTTGGATTACGACTGATCGTCCTTTAAGAATTAAGAACGTTCAGCTAATCCAAAAAAAAATGAAATAACTAAAATCATGATCATAAACATCAAATTACAATATTATCCTTATCATACTTCTCCCTTTGCAAAACCAAACCCCCTAACATTATTGAATGCATATTAACATATGTGTTACTTAACTTGTTTTTTCTAGAGTTTCGACCCGTCTAATACGAAGCTTTCTTTTTAACTTGTATCATAGTGTTTTTATTAGGGAAGAAGCATCAACATTTGGAGAACATATACCAAAGCCTGACTTAATTAACCATTCATTAACATCATGTAATCACAAACTCTTACTTTTTCTCATATTATGTATGCATACATTATTACAACAGTAATTTTGTTGTCAACAATGTTTTTTCATTAACAGTTACTTCATCAACAGTGTTCACATAAACATTCATCGCGAGTACATTGAATGGTTCTACTGTTCAAGATTTCTGCTTGTTGCCCGGCGGTATTTCCCGTTGCGGCACTATCGACTTTGTCATTTCTAACAGTTCTGGCAAAGTCGGAAAGAATACCTAACTACCACAGTTAAAACAGTCTACGGGACTTCTGTATCTACATTTTGCTACGTGAAGTAATGGCTTAGGCTTTTCCACTTTATACATCCACTGTAAGTTCTAGTCTATGGTGGCGATTTGGAAGTGATGCGTGAGCGTGCCTGACCTGGTCGTCGTATATTACCCGCGATTTCTTTGTTGGAAGTTCTGTCTGTGTTTCGCTTGTGTCTTGTAGATTGTCGCGACATCTTACGGGGGGGTTTTCGGGCCCTCTGCGATCTACGGTGTGGGAGCTTTTGGGTGTAACTGGTCTTAATTGACTCAGGGTTTTGTTTTCTCATGTTCTCCTCTGGTAGAATATCAGGATTGGCTTATGTTCCTAATGAGGCTGCGTCTGGTCACCCGTCGGGGTCAGGTGTAAATTTGTCTACCAGTGTTGCAGGGTCTGGTTTGGTTGTTTTTTTTAGCTAAAGTTCGCGTCGTTGTCAACAAAAATACAACCTTTCTGATCAGCGGTGATGCGGAGTTTTTCTGTTTCAGCTATCTACGCGTTTCTGGTGACTGTTTATGTCCACTCCTTGTATAACTGATGATATGACTTTGATTGTGTGGGGAGCTCTTGTGTTCAAGTCTCACATACTCTCGAAATTCTGTACAACCCATCTCATATCTTTGTCATTGTACAGTTGTTGGTGCCAACATGCATGATGATCTTATCTAGTGCTTCCACCTTGTTGATGTCAGAAACTGATCTAATTTTATCTACTTTTGCTCCGTGATGACATTTAACTGACGTGTTTTGGAGTCCTTTTTTCGTTAATCTCGAAGGATGGAGTCCCCAATTAGCAATGAGCTATTTTGAATCATAGACGTGTTATCTGAGTGTTTGTTTGTCGTGGTGTCATTACTGATCGAATTACTCTCCGTTTGGGCGCTTTGACTGACACTCTTGGTGTGGCTTCCTTTCGATGAGATGAATTCTTCCTTCAGAGTTCTTATTTGAGTTTGTAGGGAGTCCGTCATTTTTGCAAGACTCACTGGTTCCGGATTTCTTGTTCTTCATTTTTGCATCTTGTGTTTTAAATGTATATGTCTGTTTCTGAACTTGGCTGTGAGTTTGTTGGATGGGTTGACTTCATGCGGCGACTTCGCGACGAACTTTACACAGTGGCAACAACCACGAATTTATGTTATTTCTAGTAATGCCTGTGCAAGTGTAGTGGTAAAGTCTGGAGCATAGTGATCAGGTCTTCCTGGGTTTTTCCCCTTGATCTTTTTGGGAAAAAGTCCACACAGTTCAATACATGTCCATAACAAGTCCGCTTTTTCCTTAGGTGATAGGCGTGAAAACAAACGGACGGAGATAGGAGATCCACCTGTTTATTTTGTTGTCCTGGGGAAGATTCATTTTTTCCTGGTAGGGCTTTGCATGCTGATGAATAGGTACTCTGTTGGTTTCTTTTACATGTGCGGTAGATTTCACATTTCGACGAATGCTCTCACAGTTATCACAAGAAGAAGATAGTCCGACTGTCTGATTTTAACAAACATCGTCGCTTTCTTCCCTTACATCATGACACACTGCCATTGTGATAAAATATCTACAAGCTTTCAGCCTCCCAAATGCAATAATCCCAATAGAATAAATCCAAACAGAATAACCCCAAAGCAGAAATAAAAAATCCAAATAATTCCAAGATGCGTATGAATAATTCCAAGATGCGTATGAACGGTATTTAAGTCCGGGTTAAGATTCTGTTATCACGGTGGTCACGGTTGATTAACCTTGGAGCTCGGAAAAAACACGTCTGTACTCCGTGACTGCATGCACAGTGTATGTATTGCGCCAGCGATGTTGACGTAGTAACCAGGGTGTAGCAAGCATTTTGTCAACCATCACGAGTATCCGTCGCCGTCTTACTTTTGGTGCGCGATTACATGTTTCTGTAATATACCTCATGATCCTTTCTGCCTATACGACGTGTGTGCTGGGCTTGTAGGAGAATCATTTACCGATGAAATAAAACTAAAAAAATTTGCATTAGACTAAGGACATTCGCTCTTCCCGCATTTCTTTGATCGACAGTTCGGCGAGGGGTCACGACCACAATTCCCCAATGCGGTTGACCTGTTGCAGATCACCTTGTAAGCTGGTAAAATAACAGCCTGTGCCGGTCGGTTCGCATTTTCCGGAAAACGCTGCTCAATAGAAACTTCGCACTATCGGCTATTCTCAGTATCAACCGGATATAAAATTAATTTTATCTGGATAAATTTACCGTCTGCTCAATAGAAACACGCTAATAGTTGATCGCATTCTATAGTGAAAGTAACTATAAGATTCGTTATGGGTGTGACCTTGCAGTAAACCGTTTTCGCACAGTTATGACAGAAAAAATTACAGTATCATGAGCCTTTAAACACATAGGAATCTATATTACCTGTTTACTGGGCATTATCATCATAAGCCTTTTTTTACAGTCCACTTCTGGACTAAGGCCTCAACATGTTTCCATGCTGATTTCGGCCTACCTTCCCGCTCGCTCCTCTACAATTTTCAGTGCTAATTTTTTCGAGGGATGCCAAATAATCCGACTCCCCCCCCCTGCGCTCTACCAACTTAATTCATTGGTTCACACGTCTTATATAAAAAAATATGTCACATATAACGAGTGGAAAATATCCCCTTCCTAAACTATAGTTTTATCAAAATGGCGAGAATTCACTCTATCAAACACTTAATTGAGATCTCCAATTTCTCCTGGTTTATGTTCCATGCTTCCACCAGCGAGTTCAATAAGTTCAACTCAGACAGAGCGCCTTGTTTCGTCTGTAAGGTTTTTCTGCATTCGAAAATGTGATGAGAGTTTCATACAGGGAAGGTTAAAACACAACAAAGCAATGTAATCAAGGATGCTTCCCAGATAGCACGCATAATTGGCCCAAACAAATGGTTCCCCATCGGTAATCTTGGAATCGGCATCACGTGGCTAACGTATATTGGGCCACTACTGGTTTTCCATTGCCAATGTGATATCGGCTTTAATAATCGGCATCCTTAATGGTCTAATTATTGGCGATATATTGGCAATCGACCAACGCCAACATAGAGCCAATTATTGGATGATGTTTGGCCCAATATTGGTTAAGGCTCAGTGTGTTTGGCCTAAAATAGCAGGGTGAGGAAAAACAATAAAAACATACAGAAAGACGCTAAAATCTCTCAAGGACGATTGTTTTGATCAGAACACAATATTTCAAAAATATTTTTATTTTTTTTATTTTTTTTATTTTTTTTAAAAAAAATAAAGCAGGTGGTTGTGGAAAATATATTTATTTGCAAATAAAACAAGAGTGCGATATTCCCAATATTGGTTCAATATCTATTACCAGGAATTGGCCCAATATGTGCCAAACATTGGCCCGGGCCCAATATTGGTTCAATGTTGGGCCGTTGAGCAAATAATATTGGACCGCTAAGCTGTATGCCAAATTACTGGTCCGATATTGAGTAAATATTGGGCCTTCCATATTGGGGGGGGCCCCAAGATCTCCATGTTATCTGGGTTACCACGTAGGCCTACATATAGTTTGTTGAAAAGTAAACCTTTTTGTAAAATCAAAAAACGATTTTAACAAATTATCGGGTTTTTTCCGGGTATATCCATTTTTTTTACCAGGTGCGAAAAGCTGGAGAGCGCGGTGGGTGGGGGTGGGGGCCGGGGGTGGGGTGAGGGGAATTGAAACGTCCATATATAATGCCCCCCCCCCCAATGCGAAATGAGTAACGATTGACGCCCCTGTTGTGATTATTGTGGAAACCTACACTGTTAGAATTTTCAGTAAAATTTACGGAAATTTCTGCAGCAGAATTTCCAGACATTTAGGGAAATTTACAGAATTGCTGTCAAATTAACTGAAATTTGACAGTATTCCCAGAAATTTGTCATTCATTATGGGAAAAAATGAGTAGTATTTTAACAGCATTTTTCCGTAATTTAAAAGTACGGAACTAAAAAAAAAATCCGGAAATTTCCGTAAAATTTAACTTTTTTATGTTATTTTTTTATTTTTATTGTTTTCTAAAAAAGATTTTCCGAAATTTATGGAAAATGTGTTCTTAATTTCCGGAAAATTCTAACAGTGTACTGTTAAACAATATTTCTGTAAAAATTACGGAAAGTGTATGGCAGCGGCATTCCAGATGTTTTCCGTAAGTTTAAAGATTCAGTTAAAAAACAATAGATGCAAGCGTACGTGTCTGCATAATTTGATTTTGTACATGCACACAGTTCCCTTATCATCAACTTAATTGTATATATACTTCGGCCTAAAAAAAATCCGAACGAACTGTTGAAATGGCCATCAAAACCGTGCTCAAAACTGCTTCAATATGAACGCGCCAAAGCCCGTGGCTAAATCTCTCAAACACCCGCATCATGCTTCGTATCAAGCATTACGACACAGGTCAATATACGGCCTACAAACAAATGTGTTTGATTGGCGTAAGAGAGAAAAAAAATAGGGTAGGTAGGTCGGATTTTTTTTTTAATGTTTACATACCAAAACAAAAATATAGGAAACACATACCAAAACCAAAGGCACATCTTCCCTTGTTCTGTAACAATCTTTTTTTATTTGTCATTTTGACTGTCCTGCAATCCTTTAGAGTACCGAAAGTCTGAGTCATTTGTTTTACGTGGTTTTTAAAACTTTTATTTTGCACACAGAAAAATAAAAATATTTAAGGGGTCGGACGGTAAAAATAGGGTCGTCGGGTTAGCCAATCAAAACAATTTTTTTTTAGGCCCTAAGCAAACCACATTCGCGAACACGCTCCTGGCATTTAGTATTGTTACAACTGATCACAAGGCGTAAAATAAGTGATGCGCTCGATCAAGGAGTAAAAAGAGTGAATTTAAACAAGAGTGCATGGAAGAGTGAAATGGAGGACAACATCAAATTGAGTTTAAATTTTACTCTGAAATGAGCATGGAATTAAGTGAATTGTTCAATCCGAAAAGAGTGGGAATAGTGTTATCAAAAAATCAATTTTCACGCTTGAGAGGTGTTTTCACTCAAAAAGGGGTTTCTCCTTCATTCAACTCCTTAAACGAGTGGAAATTTACACTTTTTACATTTTATGCATATACACGGAAAATGAACAGATACAAAACACCAATCAAAGTAATAACAAACAAAGTTTGCCTAAAAAAAAAAAATAGCCGCCCTGTCCTTCCCCGTTGGTACACAATTGGTGTGGAATCTGGCTGTGTACCTATCAGTCACTTTTCCACACTTTCCAATAGTGCCTGCATTTGTATGCCTACTGTTTTGAATTTCACAAAATGTTTTTTACAATAGAATTTTTAACTTGACGCCATGCATACCTTGCTTCCCAGTGCACCATGAACTTGTTTTTATCAAGTCATCAGGTGATTATAAGGCCTGACATTGTTCTCACATGAGTAATAATAGGCCCTATTTTCTAAATTGCATACCGTTTGGCGACTTCAGAGCCCATCCCGAAAGATGTGAAATTTTCGCAACTTTGGCAAAATATTTTTTGATCAAAATTTATCTTGATAATTATCAACACAAATTAAGTCAAGATTAAATCCTCAAAAACTTTGTGTTACTCTAACGAGTGTATATTCAATCTTTTTGCATTTAGAGAGTACCTTTGCAAAGCAAATTGCTATTCAAAATGCTTGTTTAATAGTGTACAAAGTACTTCCTATATATATTATTGGTGCAAATTATGTCCAAATTATGTCAACCGAACCTTCATGTAAACGACACACACACACAAATTGCACAAAGTAAACACAACTGAAGTCTCGCCTATATTGCACCCGACAGTAACAAATTATTACCACTAAAGGGTATTTTACACTTTTACCACAAAGTGGTCAAAATTTTAACCCCATTCACAGTCGGTGCATGGTTTGACTCAAAATTGGGTAAAATGACCCTTAGGTGTGAACACCAATTTTTCCAAGGTTTTTTTTATTTTTTTTTATTTTTTATTTTTTTTTTGCAGTGCAGCTTATTATGAGTTTTAACAATGGGGATCTTGGTGTTTAGGCTACTCTTGCCGTTTATTTGGTCCTGTTCCTGGAGCTTTCAAATAGTGGCTAAGTTCTGATGTGCTAATCATAACTTTAACCCAAACCCCAATTCTGTCCGTTGGTTAATTACTTGTGTAAGACTTGCGTATGTGTGTGTGTGTCTTTGGAAATAAAACATAGGTCACAGTATCCCTATCGATATCTTGGATCAATGGACAATGGTTTGGCGAAATGGCATCCTCTACTTGAACCAAAGCATTTTGTGGACGTCCAATCTAGCCAGCCCAAAGGCTGTTACCTTGATCGTAATCATGGTCAACCTCAACAGACCTCAGAACTGGCGTTGGCCTACAAAGAACTTCACAAGATCAGAGTAGAACCATCACCAAACTGCCGATTGTTGGAGAGCCACAAAAAAACAACAACCATTAAGCCACAATCATAGATGCCTGTGAGGTTTACAAGTCACCCCAAGGATCCAGGCCTGATCAACCTGGATGATGAAACTATCAGCTGGTTAAAGACCGGATCTTCGACTGTGATTTTGGACTTGTGCCCGAACGAACGAACAACTACCTCAGGACGCGGTGACCTGTCCATGCATGGCCTTTCAGAATGTCAACCGTAGAAGTACACCTCAATTCTCTCCTTAACACTTAAGTGCCTAAGGGGGGGGGGGGTGGGTTTTTCCATAGTACCCCAGAGTTGTTTTTCGGCGATTTCTCACCTCGCGAAAAATATTTTCGACTCTAATAATTTTTTTGTAATTTGTGCACCTTATATCGATGCGCTTCTTTTCCCAGAAAAAAATTTTACTAAAATTCTTTCCTCGCCCTTAAATGAGATAATTTCTTGGTCCCTAGGAAACCCCCCCCCTTAGGCACCACGGGAGTGGAATTTAAAAATAAAAATTAGCAAACCCTGTTGCCAGAAATATTTTCTGCTTATGTATGTACAATGCATGAACAAATTAAGTACATAATCAGAAAAAATAATTAACCCTTATGTGCTGAAAAAGCGATTTCTCCCTCATCGAGCGACTGCGCGCCATTGCTACTAACACACCTATGGCAAATACGACCCCCCACATGCCGTGCTAAGGGCCCATGTGGGTTTTTGTGTGGGGTAAGCTTGGGCTATAGTGGGCCCTGGTTTTATTGGGCTATTCCTAATGGGGCCCATGTGGGTTTAAATATGGGTACCCCAGATGGTTTTGCTCTGGGGCCCATTGTGGGTTTTGTATGGGGGGCATGGTGGCCATGGGTATCATGTGGGCTTTCCTGATGGGGCCCCATGTAGGCCACCCATTATGGGTGTTTATTTTGGGCTTTACTTTGTTGTCCCATGTGGATTATCTAGGCTACCATCATTGGGTTTTACCCAGTTATGGTCAGTGGGGGCCCACTTTGGTTTCAACTTGGGTACATGGGCCTACGTTGGGCATGGGAATTAGAACATTTGCTTTCTAAAGGGGGCCGGAGTGTAGTTGTTCAATGGGAACTGATAGGCTCTTTACTTGGGCTTTTAAGGGGTTTCCCAATTGGGGCCATTTGAGGTTTTCAATGGGTCAATGATGGAGTTTCTTTAATTGGCTTTAAGTGGGTTTCCTAAATGGGGCCATTGCAGGTTTTTCCAATTGGGCCGGCTGATATATTTTTCATCTATGTAAGGATGCATGGGCATTTCCAGGGCTGCCCATTTTGAGCCCAAGTGTGGGTAAAATGTTTTAATTTTCCATTCTTTTGGATCAGTAAATTTCTAACTTTATTTAATAGGTCAACTTAACTCATCCTGTCGCTAGAAGGCCATAACATACAAGTTACATCAGTTTAACTTCAACTATCCTTTAAATAATCTAATTTTGATGCCAATTTGTCAGTAAGAACAAGTGGTCGACTGGATATATAGCATTAGACTTAAGATCAAGAGGTCCCCGGTTCGAATCCACCAAGGTAAGTACGACATTTTGTCACCATGTTAAGTATGAGATGCAAGGGATGCCTAATGAATATTTGGATTAAAACAATAACCAACCGTACTTAGAACTCTTTTTTTTTCTTTAATAAGCATATAATTAGCCGTTAACAGTTCAGCTTGCCCCACTTAGGACCCATTTTGAATCCCGACATGACAAAAACAAGTGGTCCCCCAGGTGGGGAAGCCAATGAGGGCCCCAGGAAGTAGCCCACAAATGACCACGTGGGGCCCATGTCATATTGTTGGAGGGGGACTGCCCCCACTAAAAATACAAGATGTACAAAATGGTAATGTTTGTGTTACAATATATGGAAATTGGTTCCCTTCTAAGTAATATAATCACCACAAGATTTGCCAGTTTATGCTTGGAAGCCGGGCGCGGAAACATCATGTTACTTTGAGCAATTTTGACGCACTTCGAAAACAATGATTTGCCCCTAATTTCCAGACGATAAACCAGAACTTATTTTATTGCACCTTTGGCCTTGCTTATGCCCCCTCAAAATGTGGTATATTTTCTTTTTGAAAATTCCATCGGAAAGTGGTTTCCTTAGGGGGGGTTCCATGGACAGGCACCAACGTGAGTGAAACACCTTAGGCACTTAAGTGTTAATGCCATTCCCATTCGCTTCTTCTTTCACTTGTAGTTTTTTTTCACAGCAATGAACGCTTACAGGAATTATCACATTTTTGAAATAAATCAAAAGAAAGAGTAAAAACTTATTGTGGCCTGTTTTATTACACCAAGAGCTTACAAGAAACGATAAAAGTCAAATTGGTTCTAACAAAGCATGTAATTGTTTGATTGCACGCATATCTACATGCGTTAATGCGTAATAGCTCAATCTATCGGGTTCTATCGGGGGCCCCGGGCCATGTCTAGGCTATACGTAGGCCAACTCACTGATTATATTTAAGCGTTCTCTAGATTTACAAACCCTTTTGAACATGAAACAAGATGAATTAACTTACATCCGTTTAATTCGCGTAAATCGTCCCTTATTTCCACGCAGCCGGATTGTGAGCTAAGCTTACCAAGATTTGTTTGACACTGGACTGCTCTTGAAAACTGTCGTCTGCCAATTCTGCATGTACCCCTGAGTCTATATTCATCCGCTCAAGCGCACATTGAAACGCTTTGCAACTTTATTGTGGACACTTTTTTGAAATTCGAATTAAACATCATATATAAAGACAAAGTTTATTAAAAATATGCTGGACTGGATTGTAAAAAAAAAACGGAAAAAAGTTCGTCGCAACTTTTTTACTGTACCGTGCGAATTAATACATTATCATCGTTCACGGTACTTATAATTCACCGGTCGTCAGGCATTTGTGGAAATGTAACGCCACCTGTTGTTGGTTAATTGTCTATTTAGTGTGGGATAATTCAAGATTACGCAATCAAATTCACAATGTCAGATAGGTTGCTATTGGTTCAAACGGTCATATTACGAGACCTGAGTCTATCGTGAAAAGCGCCGATCTCTTTTTCTTGGAGTCAGTCCCTCTATCTCAATTCCTGGTCCCTGTCTTATTCTCTCTTTTCGTTTCTCTCGTTTTCTCCATTTTTGTTCTCTCTCTCTCTCTCCTCTGTATAATGTGCATTTGGGGGGGGGGGGGGGCGTTGGAAAAAATATTTTATAGAAATAGACCCGGCGATACCGGTAGCCTCGTGTCGGGGGCGGGGGCTCAGGCGGGGGGGGGGGGGGCACTTTGTATTGTATTGCAATTGTCTCACTTGTTTTTACTTGGTGCATGTAGAAAGATTACCCATGCATATGCACCATTGGAGGAGAAGAATTAAAAACCATATGCCCGTAAATTTTTTTTCGAGCTACGTCGGGGACGAGGCTGTTTGGTCACGAAAACGTCCTTAATTCCGATAATAATCAAAACGTCTACTTTCTTTTCAGAGAAAAAACATGGTTCTGTATAAAGCTGAATGCAACCATTTGTTTCTATCTTCATAGATTAGTACCAACTGTTTACTGCGAACTGCGATAATGAGAACGGCGTGATGGTCTTCAGCAGCCGATATACGCCCTCAAATTTCAGCAAACATCTGCGATAATGAGAAGGCACATTTTTATTATGTAAAAAAGTTTGGATTGCTACAGAGTTTGCTCTAGGCAAACCTCTAAGAAAACGAAATCAGAAAAAAAACTTTCATTTTTTTTTTTTTTTAAGTGTTAATAAATTACTGAAGCATCAAAACGGGAAAGAATTCATTTACCTCTTCACGCAATATTAGTTTTGTCCGACTATTGAGCCTGGATATGTTTAAAATAAATATGTTCATAACTTCGGGTTACTATTGATAAAACAAACCACGTGGGCTCTGGGATTCTGAGACAACCACTCCCTTTTATCTGTCATAAATCTCATATGGGACTACAGTGGCACCGAGATGCCACTCAGTACAACTCAAAACCCAGCAGACATTAATGGGCAAAAAAGTTTCACCAACAGTTAAAACCTTCTCCTGAATGCCGCCATTTATTAAAGTTTTGCATAACAATAAAATTATGGCCAAATGTTGTGTGCCGACAAATGATCTCATTCCATTATGTTTTGCAAAAAAATGCAAAACTTTTTAACACTTTATTAAAAGGTGTGTCTTATATGCCTGGAATATTTTTTGAAATGTAGTGATATCTTCTAAAATCAAATTTCAGCATGTTATTGACTTTGAGCGCTTCATATGCTTTAAAATAAGCCGGGTGGAAAGACCCTCAAGTAATTACAATAGTACGATGTTGAGTTATGCATTTGTATTGAGAAATTGAAATCCCTCAATTGTATATGTGGTCAAAATTAACTTCTAGCTCAGTATTTGATAAAGCTTGTTTTCACCGGTCCTTTTATGTTTCTGACAATTTTTTTTTTTTCCAAATTTCATCGTGTCTTATAGTTCTTTTAGACAAAAAAAACTAAAACTAAAACACTAAATAAAACTATAAAACTAATCAACGAACACATACAAAACATCGGTGATTCAATCCGGATGAATGAGACACAATAACCGGTATATTAAATTTTCAGAAATCTTAAAAGGTGAAAGATAGACCTGTATCTCCTCATAAGTTCCTTTTTACAACTAAAGAATCGACAAAAAAGGAAGAAACTAAAAAAAATCAAAAACGCAAAAATTAAAAAATACACTGTTAAAAATGTTTCCTAAATGTACCAGACTTTCCTTTAATTACGGTAACCCCCAATTACAATACTCTTCAATCTTCAAGCTTTAATTACCTATTACTCACTAAAATTAACAATTTGGAAGCGAAAAATGTAAATAAACATGGCTAAAAAATAATACGAACACATTTTTTGAAAAAAGGTAGTATTTATACGCTGACCGTTATAATTTTCCGTAATATTACGTTCTTTTGTAACTTACACTTGTTTTTAATGTAAGCATACGAACTATGAAAATCGTTTTTAACCTATAAAATGTGTTAAATAACCTTTTTTCGTAAGTAAACGTCATTAAAAAAAATACAAATCTTATTTTCCACTATCATTTTTAAAACTTTTTCCTCCTTTTGTATAATATTCATTTATTTTGGAAAAAGTATACACTCATATATTTAATATTTATTTTAGCAGCTGCTGTCAGTAAAGTCATGTAGTGGAAGTTTGGGACTTGTAATAAAGGCCCTTGTTCAATCTAGATGTAAGGTACATGGATTATTTTATTCATAATCTGGTGATTAGTAATTTAGAATGTGTACATTACAATATAAAACAAAGTGTATAAACTGTTTAAATCTTTAATTTTCTCTTCACGTTTTCCCTTTGTTTATTGCTTTTTTTTTCTAAAAATTGTTTGGCCTGAATAAACTTTCTTCACCACGTGGTAACTTAAATACAACTGGTGTAATGATGCCATGCTAAGCGTGAAATTTGGTCAGAGGATTGTGAAAACGTTTTAATTCTTAATATAAATCTTGTTAAACAAGTCAAAACCAACAATAACGTTGAAGTGGAGATTTTCGGGCCGTTATTTTACGTTCCCCTGCAATGGTTTCGTATTTTTTACGGCCCCAGTTATATTTTACGTTCTGCATCTATGTGTTCCTCCAGCTGCCCAGTCAAATGCCTGTTTTTTTTCAGGTTTATTTTTTAACAGTGTAGGAAGTGTCCGTTCCGGACACTAATGACTAAAATATCCGATTTTGACTTATTAGCTTTCTTCTGGCTTTCATTTGCAGGGTATTTTAGGGTACCTGCACTGTTTACAGATCTGCACAATCATTTTTTGATTATTTTTCCAGTTCTGATTTAGAGCAAATCACTGATAGTGCCTTTAAATTACACCTTTCAATTTCAACGTGCTCTTCTGCGTCTTGTAGATCGAAATTTGAATGGTAAGTCAGTGGACTGTGTTCACAGTAAAGGTATAACCTATCAACCGCAGAAATTCATGTCCAATTATGGAAGAATGTGGAATCTGATTTATTTAACTATCACAAACGTTATAGGTTAAGGTAATATGTAGGAGAAGATAAAACTGAAAGAAGTTTTTTTTGTGTTAGTGACGCACATTTTGATTTTTAAACATTTTTTGTGCTCTAAATGTTCCCTTTCTTCGGATAAAATTGTAACTTTTCAAGTATGATTCTAAAAATAGTGGTATGAATAATACACTGCAAAAACAGTGGTTTAAAACGTGGTGGCAAATTAGTGTTTTGTGTGTGGACATGTTTAATATTCCTAAACAACTTTGGCATCAAATGTATAAAACACCTGTCAAAATCCCTAAACATGTTTCATTTTAAACATGTTTTTAGATATTAAGGTTTTTAAATATTATTAAACAGACATTTCAAAATGTTTAGAAACGTGTTCAAATAGTGTTTTGAAAGTTTTAATTTCTAAGCCCTGTTTTTTTGCAGTGTAAATTAAATGATTTTTGAAAGTTTTGTTGCAAAACGAAAGATTACATGGGTCAAGCAAAATTGAAAATGTCCACCAGAGTGTTTCCTATCGCGTAAGAAAGTAGAGCTCAGTTAATTTGCCATTTAAAACGTTGAAAACATTGCGTGTCAAACTTGTTTTGAACTTCAATGTAAATATTTTCTAAGTACACACCAGATTGCCTCCCATTTTCATCTAAGTACTTAATGGCGCATTTTTCTAACTTGGGTGCAATTCTAGCAATGTACACTGCAAACTTTTTCAAATCCCGCAGCAATTCATAACGGTTGGAACAGTGTGTTCAAATGTTACAACCGTTATCATCTCCACCATAGCCCACTGCCAGGATACTTTTTCAAGAACATTGAAGGTACAATTAAATAGCTCCAATTCATCTCTTTACTATGTTGAGATCAACACTGAAGAACAAAGTAATCAAAATAGTAGATCACAAAATGCTGTTTAAATAAATTTTTTGGACACAAGGTTTACATTATATGTAATAAACCTTTATGTGAAAACGCCCATGTTTCTTTCCATACCAACAATACTACTTCGCTTCCTTGGATATTAAATCTATATACTGTGGCATGGAGAGACTTTTTCGTATTATGGATGATTCAAAAGAATTATGCGTGGGTTTCATGCTGATATTTTCAGCATAAACGTTATATGAAATAAACCGGTGAAATTTGGCATTGTTAAGGATACAATAGCTTCAGTTAATTTACTGAGATGAAATCTGCTGTATTTTCCCCTAGTTTATTCTCCTACGTGAAGAAACTCACTGTCCCATCACGCAGTGTGCATGTGGAGTATATGAAAAACTTATTTCTGTAAATGTTTGTGTTTTAAAAAGAACACGAGGAGATTGCCAGAACGAAGCGCCCCCAATTTTTTTCAAACCCGAGCTTAATTGCATATTTTGGAATGCTTTCTGCAATGTATTAGATCACACCGAAGTGAATACCGAATACACCCGTCTTTATGTAAATAAGATTATGATTTAGTACTTGCTCTCTCTGTGTACTACAGAAAGTCAAAGCACGATGTTCTATGGACAATTAACGATAGTCAGGCAAGTTCAAAACAAGGTTTGCGGTTTCTTTTTGTACCTACCTGTTTTGTCCTATAATCTTCGAAACGTTCTTGGTAGGTCCAAGTGCAATTTGAGAGAATTTGTCATCCTAAAAAAATCTCAACTTAATTGCAGATGGCATGATTGTTCATTAACTTCAGTTTGAAATTAAATTACCAACCCCAACACATTTCACAAATCAATGTCCAGAAAAAGAAAATTAAATGGACCCATAAAAGAATAAACACGGGATTTTCCGTTTGTAAATAATGAATAAATAAATAAATATACATTTACTATCTTAAAATTGTTTTAATTTAACACAATCTAGTTTTATGCCTACAAACCTAAGTTGTTCACAAGAATATAATATACAGTCACAGAGTTATATACTCTATGTATAGGTATGTATAGCTCAGTAAAATACGCGTAGCCCCCTTACGCCTTTTGGGTTTATTCATTTTTCCGTTATCTTCTTGTGGAAATACAAATGGCCATAACATCAGGCATTTTTAAATTTTTTAGTCAAGAGAAAAACGGAAAATAGCTTCCTTTTTTTATTCTCCCCTATACTAACTATAACACACGATACTACATGCACGCTCTACCCTCGTATGTGTGTGGTTAAAACAGCTTATAAAACTACGTATATTAAAGGTCCATTCTCGATCGCTAATCGCATCGTCCCCAGGGACCACCCATATTTTACAGAAGTGGTCAATCTTGGTATCAGAAGATAGCTATTTTTCCTCATTACCCTGTGAAATCTTAGGGTAACGATGTTGGTTTGGATGTTATGAGCGAAAATATACCCATTTTTGGTCGACCAATATTAATTTTAACAAAGTACTCTATGGGGCGGGGATTACAAAATCACGCTTTTAGTTTAAATATGCGGCGCTAAACTTCACGATGGGGTGATTTGGGGTGAAGGCCATTCTATCAAATGAAAATTTACAGACAGGATCATCCCAATTTACATTGTTTGATATCACACATATTGCAGTCTGAAATCGACAAGTGCCATTCCGTGCCTTTGTTTTTCGAGTGGCGTAAGTATAACCTGGTATAGGAGAACAAACCAACTGACTTGTGAACCATTTAATTACTTTTTTTCTGTAGAGTGTTTCTTTTTTCTTTCCTGGGGGACGCCCCTGAGTACGCGCTTGCAGACTATCCCACTCTCTATTTGGTCATGAGGGCAATGACCCATTAGCCCCTGGATCTTAGTCCCGGGTAAATCATTTTTGGGTTACTCCTTAATGTAATTTCAGCACACACGAAATCTCATAAAGTACTGTATACAACATGAATAGAGTTGATTGTGGCTAATAGGCTTTATTTCGTACAGGCTGAATTAATTTCTTTCACCAGGTCCCGTTACATCATAGCTATCAAGCATACACCAGACTTGGCACACAGGCAAGCACACAAGGACCGAAGGAATTGGGTAAAACAAATTATGAAAATGGTAACCATGTCATTCCTATGATAGAGTTTAACAGTTTAAGTATATGAAAAATAGGAAATACGATGTTTTGTTTTCTACACTTAGGGGTTGGGTTATTAAGAATGAATTCAGACAATTGATAATTAAAGCTGAGCGTATAAGACAAAAGTATGTCACGGAGTGGATTCAAACCCACGCCTACAGAGTAGACTACGACTTGAACGTAGCACCTTAGAACCGCTCGGCCATCCTGACTTGTTTATTCCATATCACCTTTTTCGATGTCTTGGTACCCTGAGGTGTCACAAGATGACCTGTATTGAAGAAAGTAGAAACTAGGCGCTAAGTCTAAACATAGAGTAGATCTGTACTTTGCCTTTTGTGTAACCTCCTCGCATAGCTACGTAAAGGATATGCACGAGTTACTATCCGTTCGGGCTGAGAATGCTGAGGGGCTACCCGAAGCCATTCTCAGCCACGAATGTAGAGTTACGAGTGTATTATCCGACTTACGACGCACACATCTGGAACGTCACCCTATTGCTTTTTAGCTACATTTTTGCACGAATGGATTGTAATTTGAAGTAGTTTGCTCATTCCAAATAATCAATTACCGATTGAAACCGGCTATTATTCAAGGTTAAATGGTGTAATTAAGAGTCCTTAAAACGCAATGCTGGCAAAACATCCTGTGATAAGATTAAGGTTTCAATATTGATCGCCTGTTGAAGTCCCCGCATTGGCCTGCATCAAGGATATACTGCAGATTTCTTTGGTATAATGTCGTTGTTGACGTTGTGGTCACATTTTGCTATCAGAGTGGATATTATTACATTTAAATTGGATTATTCATCATTTAAACTTCAGTACCACCCTCTTGATAATATATAGTAGATACTGCTATGATGTAAATATCGGCTAAATGATGATAAAGAGAGCAAGATGTGTCATTACAAACGAATGTACTTCACACACAGGGTGTCTCATAACGAACGTTACCACCCACCAAAAAGAGCACTTTTTCCGTACTTCACTCACTTCACCAATTGGTATCCTTGTTTTAAGCTTTATATTATAAAAATATGTACCTTTCGAACACAGTGAAAACGAGAAGAAAACGGTGAAAAAATAACCACCTTGACTATTTCCCTAAAAATGATAAAACCGATTTTGTCCCGGCTAGCAATTGCAAGGACATTTATTTTCACTTGGAATTCTTATAATTTGAGCACACCAAAGTCGTAAGTCAGCACATCCCACATAGCTGGGTCGCATGATAAGTAACCTAAATCCACACCAATCTCCTTGTCAATGCACAATATGAATTTGGTTAAAGGGCGCTTTTCAAATAATGGTATCAATGCGTGACTCCTACAATGGCATAATCTACTACTAAACTGTCTCTTGAGGTTTTAAGCAACCAAAATGGTGCCAACTACCCAATTAATTCAACAGAGGAGAAATTTTCATGACTAAGAATATATTGATTGCACAGAGTTTAGTTGAATTGGTAACATCTTTCCTCAATGTAGGTTTCCCAGTAGAATGGCAATCAGGATGAGCAAGACAAATTTCTGGAATGGCAAGATTCTAATAGGTCCAAGGAGAGATGCAGTCGTCAAAAAACAGGACAATCAGCCTCAAATATTGCTGCAATCCGGAGCTGCAATGCGTAGAGGACGAACAATAACCCTAGAATCAGCATATACCTGTGCTCAAATCGATAAGAAACGAATACATGTTCTCTGTTATTGCTGGCCGTGGACAAAATATGTTTGCATCATTTTTAGGGAACTAGTCCATTGTTTTGGTTATATTTTTCACCGATTTCTTTCTTCGTTTTCACATATGTTCGAAAAAGTACATATCTCATAATATAAAGCTAAACAAGGATAGGAATTGGTTAATTAAGCAATCAAAAAGTGCCGTTTCTGAAGGTAACGTTCTTCTGAGACACTCCTGTTTACCACAGCCTGTATAGGGTCAACCATAACCTGTGTTGTAGTGAATTTGCTATACAAAGTGGATTTGAACCCTGTCTTGGAATTCCAAGCTAAATGCACTTGCACTTCAGGACGCCTTGTAATAATATTCATATTATTATTAATTTTGTATCATGATCATGATTTCGCTGTCCTAATGAAATAAACCTTAATGTGGAATCGAACCAATCCGAATCCGAAGAGTGTACGGCTTTCAAAGTTACCGAAGGATGATAACCCAGATATCCAGTACATGCCCACGGCAATAATTCGGGAATATACTGATCGACTAAAGGCTCTATATGGTACAAGATTTCATCGTATTTGTGTATTTCCCCTGGAAATGGCAAGGATTAATATAGGACCTGGTATAGGGTGAAGGTGCGTGGTCTCATTTTTTCCTATTAGGGCAAAAATACCGGCTTTACGCTCGCAAACAGGTTTTCAAATCGCATTTTACCGATTCTTTTTTAATGAAAGTGTTTTCATTATTTTAATCGTGGACACTAAAGTAGCGGGAAAGAGTTCCATACGCAACCCCCTTTAAAAAATTTACAGAAACAAATTATTTTTTTATTTATGCCATACACTCAATAAAACTAACCCTAAAGCCAAAAATTAAACAAAGTCCAATTGTTACATTACAACATGAAAAACTGGTTAGCGCAATTTTTACTGACTATAAAAAGCATGCATTTATTTTTCTGTCGTGCACGACACAAGAAATCAAAGCAATACTAAATTTCATCTTATTACATAAACGGTGTATTCAACTTAATTATTCACTTACAGATGTGCTCTCATATTTGATAAGCATTCAAATAATGCAAACGCGGTTCGTCGAAAAAAATAGGGGCGCTGCTTTCTAGAAATGTCCTCCTGTCTTTTTTGAATAAAACAATATTAAATTTTTAATGTCGCATATTTCATATAACCAACCTTGAATTCAGCATAGACTTTACACAATGTTACGTAAGAAACTACTATGATTATGATTGAAGCTTAGAGCAAATAAAACAGAAAACACAAATTAATTACATAAAGAAAAACGCAACAACGATACCGTCAATGTGAAAAAAGTAAGAAACTAGGCGCAAGTATAACATGAAGGAGATCTGTAACTGTTGCCTTTTGTGTAACCTCCTCGCAAAGCTACTAGACTCTATCATTGACAGCAAAATAAAGACCCCAAAAAAGTACCCGCAGCATGTCTACATACCCCCATAATTACAAACCATTGGTTTATGCACACAAATACAAAATGATATCATAGTCTGATTTTTCATACATTGGTGACAACCTTTCTTGCTCCATTGGGATCAATATCGCCAACACCATGTCCATTTTACGAAATGTGTCACATTTTCAAAGTTGCACCTGAAGACATTATTACAAGGTTACAATACACAACCAGGCCTTAACACTTCACGGAGAATGCTGTCTTTCACTATGGCATCAATATGGCTATACCTTTTATGCAACTTTTTTAAAAAGGGAGATATTTTCTTATAATGGGTATTGTGTTGGTAATATTGATCGCAATGGGGAGAAAAAAAAAAAAAAAATAAAAAAAAAAAAAAAAAAAAAAAAAAAAAAAAAAAAAAAAAAAAAAAAAAAAAAAAAAAAAAAAAGACAACGAAGGGTACAAAATTTACGGAAGAAAACAGAAACTATTGATATCATTTTTTAATGTTTTTGTGCGAAGACCATGGTTTGTAACTAGTGGCTTTAGTACATGCTGCGTTCACTTTTATGGGGGTCCTTCGTATCCTTCCAAGGATTTTTAAAATGTTTCGTACTTCAAAAGAATGATCTTGGCAGGAGTGGGATTCGAACCCACGCCTACAGAGTAGACTAATACGACCTGAACGTAGCCCTTAGACCACTCGACCATCCTCCTGACTTGTTAACAAAATTATTCCTTTCGATTGTCTGTACCGGAGGTGTCCCAAAGATGGCGTCAATGTGAAAAGAAGATAAGTAAAAAGCAGTGTATAATATGGGACAGCTACACAACACAAGGTGTGGGAATCATTCAACTCATGTAATAAAATCAAACTATTGATCTGTGACTGGTGCCTTTTGTGTACCTCCTCGCAAAGCACTCTACTCTATTCCAATGCGACATGCAAAGCGTAATCCTTCAAGGACTTTTAAAACTGCTTCAGTACTTCAAATCAATCCTTTCGATGTCTTGTACCTGAGGTGATCACAAAGATGGCATGTCAACAGTAGAAACGTAAAAAGGAGTGTTGATGTGGACCTACAAAACACAAAGGTGTGGATAATCATTCAACCATTTAATGAAACATCAAACTACTCCAATCTGTAATTATTGCCTTTTGTGTAACCTCTCAGGCAAAGCTACTATGCCAATGACAGCAAAACAGTATCCGTCAAGGATTTTAAAACTGTTCAGAACTTAAAAAAGATGAATCTGTCAGGAGTGGGATTCGAACACCTACAGAGTAGATTCGACCTGAACTTAGCGCCTTATACCGCTCGGCCATCCTGATTGGTTATTCAAAATCATCCTTTTCGATGTCTGTACCTGAGTGTTCACAAAGATAACCGTCAATGTTAAGAAAGTAGAAACTTGGCGCAAAGTAGAAAACATAAAGGAGACTGTACTGTTGCTTTTTTGTGTAAACCTCCCTCGCAAGCTACTAGACTTCTATTCCATGACAGCAAAATATATCCTTCCAGGATTTTTAAAACTGTTTCAGTAACTTTAAAAAATGAATCTTGTCAGGGAGTGGGATTGAACCCACGCCTACAGATAGATTACGACCTGACGTGCGCGCCTTAGAGACGCTCGGCCATCCTGACTTGTTATTCAAAAACCATCCTTTCGATGTCTTGTACCTGAGGTGATCACAAGATAACCGTCAAATGGAATAAAAGAGAAAACTTGGCGCAAAGTAGAAACATAAAGGAGATCTGTACTGTTGCCTTTTTTTGTGTAACCTCCTCGCACAGCTACTAGACTCTATTCCAATGACAGCAAAATATTATCCTTCAAGGATTTTTAAAACTGTTTCAGTACTTTAAAAATGATCTTGTCCCGGAAGTGGGATACGAACCCACGCCTACAGAGTAGACTACGACTTGAAACTAGCGCCTTGACCACTCGGCCATCCTGACTTATAATCCAAATTTTTTCCTTTCGATACTGTACCTGAGGTGTTCACAAAGATGGCCGTCCAATTGAAAGTAGACAAGGCAAAGCAGTGTAGAATATGGACACTCCAAAACACAAAGGTGTGGATCTTATTCAACTCGTGTAACAAATCAAACTACTCCAATCTGTAATTATTGCCTTTTTGTAACCTCCTCGCAAAGCTACTATACTCTATGCCATGACAAGCAAAATAGTATCCTTCGCACAAGCATTTTTAAAACTGTTTCAGTACTTTAAAAAATGAATCTTGTCAGATGGGTTCGAACCCACGCCTACAGAGGAGAACTACGAACGAACGTGCTGCCTTAGACCACTCGCCATCCTTTACTTGTTAACCATGTTATCCTTTCGATGTTTTGTACCTGATTTTAACAAAGATGGCCCGTCCATGTGAAAAGTAGATAACAGTAAAAAGCAGTGTAAATATGGACACACAAAAGACAAAGGTGATATCCATTCAACGCATGTAATAAAATCAACTATTCCATCTGTAACTGGTTGCCTTTTGTGTACCTCCTCGCAAAGCTACTATACTCTATGCCAATGACGCAAAATAGTATCCTCCCGCCTTTATTTTAAAACTAACTGTTTCAGTACTTTAAAAAATGAATCTTGTCCAGGAGTGGTATTCGAACCCACGCCTACAGAGTAGACTACGACTTGAACTTAGCGCCGTAGACCACTCGCCATCCTGACTTGATATCAAAATTATCTTTGCGATGTCTTGTTACATGAGGTGTTCACAAAGATGGTCCCGGCAATGTGAAAAGTAGATAAGTAAAAAGCTGTGAGAAAGGACACTACAAAAACACAGAGGTGTGGATATCCTTCAACTCATGTAATAAAATCAAACTACTATCAAACTACTTCCAATCTGTATTATTGCCTTTTGTGTACCTCCTCGCAAAGCTACTATGCCAATGACAGCAAAACAGTATCCGTCAAGGATTTTAAAACTGTTTCAAACTTAAAAATATGAATCTTGTCAGGAGTGGGATTCGAACCCACGCCTAAAGAGTAAAACTACGTACTGACGTAGCGCCTTAGACCACTCGGCCACCTCGCCATCCTTACTTGTTAACCATGTTATCCTTTCATTCTTGTGCCTGAGGTGTTAACAAGATGACCTTCAATGTGAAAAGTAATAAGTAAAAAGCAGTGTTAGAATATGGAACACTACAAAACACAAAGGTGTGGATATCATTCAACTCATTAATAAATCAAACTACTCCAATCTGTAATTATTGCCTTTTGTAACCTCCTCGCAAGCTACTCATGCCAATGACAATCTAAACAGTATCCGTCAGGATTTTTAAAACTGTTTCAGAACTTAAAAGATGATCTTGTCCCAGGATGGGATTCGAAACCCTGCCTACAGAGTAGACTATAACGGAACTGAACGTAGCGCCTTAGACCACTCGGCCGCATCGCTTTACTTGTTAACCAATGTTATCCTTTCGATGTCTTGACCTGAGGTGTTCACAAGATGACCGTCAATGTGAAAAGAAGATAAGTAAAAAGCAGTGTAGAATATGAACACTACAAAACAACAAAGGTTGGATATCTTAAACGCATGTAATAAAATCAAACTATTCCAATCTGTAACTGTTTCCTTTTGTGTAACCTCCTCGCAAGCTATATACTACTATGCCAATGACAGCAAAATAGTATCCTTTCCAAGGATTTTTAAAACTGTTTCAGTACTTAAAAATGATCTTGTCAGGATTGTGGATTCGAACCCACGCCTACAGAGTAGACTACGACTTGAACGGAAGCGCCTTAACCCTCGGCCATCCTGACTTGTTAATCAAAACATCCTTTCGATGTCTTGTACCTGAAAAAAAAAAAGTGTTCACAAAGATGGCCGTCAATGTGAAAGTATATAAGTAAAAAGCAAAGTGTAGAATATGGACACTCCAAAACACAAAGGTGTGGATATCATTCAACTTATGTATAAAATCAAACTACTCCAATCTGTAATTATTGCCTTTTGTGTACTCCTCGCAAATCTACTATGCAATGACAGCTAAACAGTATCCGCAAGGATTTAAAAACTGTTCAGAACTAAAAAGATGAATCTTGTCAGGAGTTGGATTCGACCCCACGCCTACAGAGTAGACGAACTAACTGAACGTAGCGCCTTAGACCACTCGGCAACCTTTACTTGTTAACCATGTTATCCTTTCGATGTCTTGTACCTGAGGTGATCACAAAGATGAACCGTCAATGTGGAAAAGGTAATAATACAAGCATGTAGATATATGACCCTTACAAACCAAAGGGTTGTGGATATATTCCACGCATTAATAAAATCACACTTCCAATCTGTAACTGTTGCCTTTGGTCACTCCTCGCAAAGCTACTATACTCTATGCCAATACAAAGCAAAATAGTAATCCTTCCAAGCAATTTTTAAAACTGTTTCAGTACTTTACAAAATGAGAATCTTGTCAGGAGTGGGATTCGAACCACGCCTACAGAGTAGACCTACGACCTGAACGTAGCGGCGCCTTAGACCACTCGGACATCCTGACTTGATAATCAAAATATCTTTCGATGTCTTGTACATGGTGTTCACAAAGAGTCGTCAATGTGAAAAGTAGATAAGTAAAAAGCATGTAGAATATGGACACTACAAACACAAAGGTGTGGATATCATTCAACTCAATGTAAATAAAATTCAAACTACTCCAATCTGTAATTATTGCCTTTTGTGTAACCCCCCTCGCCAAGCTACTAGGCCAATGACAGCTAAACAGTACGTCAAGTATTTTAAAAAAACTGGTTTCAGAACTTAAAAAGTGATCTTGTTCAGGATGGGATTCGAACCCCTGCCACAGAGTAGACTACGAACTGAACTTAGCGGCCCTTGACCACTCGGCCATCCTTGACTTGGTTACCCAATGTTATCCTTTCGATGTCTTGTACCTGAAGTGTTAACAAAGATGACCGTCATGTGAAAGTGAGATAGTAAAAAGCAGTGTAGATATGGCACTACAAAACACAAGGTGTGGATATCATTCAAACGCATGTAATAAAATCAAACTATTCCAATCTGTAACTGTTTCCTTTTGTTTACCCTCCTCGCAAATCTACTCTACTCTATCCAATGACACAGCAAAATAGTAATCCCCTTCCAAGGATTTTTAAAACTGTTTTCATTAACTTAAAACAAATGATCTTGTCAGGATGGAGATTCGACACCCCACGCCATCTACATAGTGAACTA
>JAMKCH010042544.1:0-11998 GCA_023653785.1 Ophioderma brevispina | reverse complement strand
TTTTGGAATTGGCGTCTTCATAACTCTTCATACGCGCGACAGTTGCTGCGTGTAACGCGCATCTATGTATTTCCTTTGCGCGTCGTTATGGTTCTGTCTGGCGGGAATGCTGGCGTAGTCTTGACGCAGAGAAAAGGAATTATGACAGAGAGTATAGTTATTTTGGTGTCTGATGACAGCTACTATTTTTATCATTAAACCTGTAAGATCTTAGGGCTAAAAGTTGTTTAGTTTGGATATGAAAATAAGTGCCCCATTTTAGTCAACCAATATTAATTTTACACTTAATTCTATGAGCTTACAAAATCATGTTTTTCGCTCTCACATCAAAACGGATTGAATATCGATCGGATGTGAAACTTTACAGATGCGGTATTAAAGTCAAAGCCATTCAATCAAAATGAAAACTTGATATAATGAAATAGGGTCATCCCCCCTTTTAAATAGAAAAAATATCAACGACTTGTAAAAACGAGGAACCTCCCAAATGGTCAACTACGGCATCTGTTACAACCCATCAAATAAATGCAGCTTGTTACAAACAAGTAGTGATATGAGTACTTCATGCAGGAAATTATTGCTCATAATTTTCTGATGACAATAGCCAAGTTGTTTGGTCACCAAGCACACAGCAGCAGAATAGATTGGACTTCTACAATGGTACAATACATTATTTTCTGACCTGACAACTTGGTTGGATGATTCCTGTAAATATTATATATTTTCAGGGGGAAATTTATCATGAAGGGTATTGCACAGGCTGGACTGTGGAATATGCTTGGCATTGCAAATCAATCTATACACTCCTAAAAGTTTGCATTTGTTTGTCAGTGCTAACTACGGTATACTTGTGCGACGTCATTTCTTATTGTGCACTTTTGTTGTGTCATTGTTGTGCGTGGTAAAGAAAAGCTACACAAGAATACTCCACTTAACTGTCTGTTATGTTAAAAAATAAGTATGAGGGTCATGCATTTTTCTTGATCTAAGAGAGGCCATGTTAGCCTTTCACAACATATCATTTCTTGAAATTCAGGTAATTTAATTTAGAGAATAAAGGTATGATTTTGGAACCGTTAATCTCTCTTTACACGAATTGAACCCAAGGCGATACCTTTATTTTAAGAAGTGGAAGAACGAGGCCGGAGGCCGAGTTTCTTCCACGCAAAATAATTGTGTTCGCCGGGTTCAATTCGTCGTAAACAGAGTAGCCGGTTCCCAAATCTCCCTTTATTTCTCATTCTTAACAGCTTTATCATTTACGGTCATTTTACCCAATTTTCGCGATGCTTTACGGCTATAAATCAACAAAAAGGATGCCACCACTCAGTGACAACAATGAACAACCCGTTGAACGCAATGACCATACGCACGAGATGCAACGTTGGGCAGCGCGCGCGAACGTAGAAAACACAGTATGACGCGAGCGCTTCAACCAAAATATAACGTCAATACACAGCGTGTAAACTACCTGGGTTAATTAACGAATTTAACCCGGGCATCAGCCAATGAATTGCCTTCATTTCACACTGTTTAAGAATTTGTCATTAAGATAATATCTTAATGACAAAACTCAAATTTGGGCAGCCATTTACTCTACTCTTTCACACTTGAAACTGTGAATTCTCAAGGCTCTCAAACTTGGTCCTCTTTTATTATTGGTATGCATCATTTTCTAAGCATTGGTTTGTCAGTGCTTTTACAGGGCATTTTGGTGATCCACACCTCGTCCCCCTGACTTCCCTTAAAAACATTGAGATTTTTATACCATCTGAACCGTTAGCCTTAGTACATCCTGTGTAACTAATTTACGTGCACACATACATACATGTAGCTGTCTGATCTAACGTACTATTGACTCTGATGTCGGGGGGGGGTGGGGTGAAGTTGGTCATGATCTGCTCGATTTGGCATTGGGGATTTCCAAGCAGTAAATTGGGAACTGCTACGTGCATTTAATATAGCAGTCTCTGTGTCAGTGACATTACAACATCACCTCTTAAACCTTCGTTCAAAATTAAGTAATATCATGATAATTTAGGAAACATTTTTGACTCAATATCCATAAGAGGTTTAAGTTGGGTTACATGTAAACATTGCCATTTCCAATACCTGTCATTTAGATTTAACTATCGTGAACGCAGCCTAGCCTTAGTCCATCTGTGTGTCCCGTTCGTATGCGTAGACGCACCCTCCAACCTTAAGTCTTTAAATAAGACTACTACTCGTTACGTCGATGTTAACTTGTCTTTTGCTGTTAGGTTGATGTCCTACCCTCCCTGTCTGATGTCATAATATGGAACCAACTAGCATTTAAGTGAGACCCAGTTTTGGCAGAGAACTTTTTACAAAACCAATTTTTCAGCAGAATATGTTTTTTTTTTTAAATGACTGGATGAGATGTGTATTTTTATTGTGTAAAATGTCCAGCAAATGTTTTCAAAATATTATACCAGTAGTTGCAATCCAAGAACAAGAGGGTGTATTGAGTCCATTCCCACAAGCACCAGTTTGGGGAAATTTCACCTCAACAAAGTCATGTGATCCACAGAACATCATATTCCTTCCCAAAACGCTCTGACTTTTACACTTATTTAGCCCACAGAGTTCTAGTACTTATGTTCATGTAATTTTCTAGCATGATCATGAATTGTCGTGTGTCGTAAATTTCTGAGCACTTTTATCTCTAAATATAATACTGAATGTGTTTAGTACCTACAGTCCGTATAGCCATGCAGTTGGGCAATTCTGGTATTGATTAAAAACACCCTATGTCCATACGTACCACAATAATGGAAAGTCTCAAAATGCCAGGACACCAAATGACAGTTAACAAACGTTGGTCAATCTGCCCTAACCTTTGAACAAAACTGTTTAAATCACATCTGGTAAAATCTAATCAAATAGAAGACTTTATGCAGTTCTGTTTGTGATTAATAGGAACAAATCCCAGCAATAAAAAAATAAAAGAATCATGGGAGTCAAATAAAAAGATTTGCAACCAGTGTTTATGACTCAATTTAAATTTCAAATTTAACCACCATTTTTCCATTTAACAAGTTTCTAGTTCTATTTTTTTGAGACACCCTGTATTGTTTTATTTTAATGATTTCTTTTATTATTTGTTTTTATATATCCCTTTTTTTCTCACATCAAATCACATATGATTCGACTACTTACACCATACACATTTTTAAAAAAAAAAAAAAAAAAAAAAAAAAATATGCATCCATTTTTTAAAATTTGTCTCTATCTTTTACAGTAAGAAGCAAATGTATATGAGAACATCTCACTGTCAGATTATTTGTGTCAGTCACGCAGCGCGCTTCAATTTTAATACAGAAAATCTAATGACAATCTACACAGAAAATCTAATGACAATCTATGAAAACATGTACCACATAATTACTTAAAGTTCAGAATGGGACTATTGCACTTTCATTTTTTGTAAGGTGTCCACAAATATCCATGGAAAAGGCTTTTAAAAATTTTGGTGTACCACTTTTAGGCACATTCATTTTGTGTGGGTATGAAACTTATATACTTCGTCTGTCCTTAACTAAGGAGTGACATCAAAGCTTTCATGCAGTGTTAAACCATAGTTGGCAGTGGTTCTTTTGTAACCCACCCTTTTTATTTTTAACCCATCCGTTTTTAAAGGAAAACACCCTTTATATTTTAAAGTAATAACCCACCCTTTTTCATAAGTCCTTGAATTTACCAGCTGTCACAACGTTTGTTTCTTTTTACCACGTATGTGTAGATAACTTACAGAGTACGATCATTTCCAATTTTTTGTGTGTCCATTAAAATCCACTTGCCACACAAAAAATGCATTTGTATTTAAGGGGAACCTAACTTGTTATTTATGACCTCATTATTTCAAATTGGGATGCATCATGGCAACATGATTGCACGCCAGTATTTGCATTTTGTTTATCATACCCACCCTTTTATTTCTGACCCACTCTTTTTACAAAACCACCCTTTATAGCAATAAAATCTAGTATCCCACCCTTTCCCCACTTTTTTAGAATTTTTTGAACCCCCCCCCCCCCAACCTTTCTAAAGCGTGGGTGACCAACAGTGAAATCATGCGCATCGCAGTACGTCGCAGCTGTAATCGTGAGCGTACAAAGTTAGAGGTGCGCGATACGCATGCACCATAGCTGCGGCAAAGCTATGACGTCCACTCCTTATTTCAGGCCGGACGGAGTACAGACATGCTCATAGGCCACTGTGTTGTTTGTAATTTGTTCATTTGGTAGACAGGATTACAGAATTATACAAATCTTTAACAGAGAATGCTCAAAATTCAACATAGACTGCCCTTGTATCATACACTAAGGAAGAGATCAAAGATACCGCCTACCGGTATATTTTCGTTCAGGTCAGTGAGCGGGTATTCAGTGCGTACAACGCATTTTATCAGGTCGGTGACCGCATACCTCGCCTGTGGTTTATGGAAAAATAATTGGTTTTTATAAGAACGGACACTTTTTGTTGTTAAAATATATTTTGAATGCTCAGTGGTATGATAATTCGTTATCGGGTTCAGCGTCGCTCTGATACAGGGAATTATTATGCGCTTAGCCCTCCCCCCCCCCAATACACCAATCAGCCTTCAGCTTCACCCAGCATGGGGCTTTCACAATGGTATTCCCCATATCAGAGTTTCGCTTTACCCGATAACTAATAGCACTGTCACTTCTTGCACTGTCCGGTACATGTACATGTACCCATCCTCATGCTTAAGATCATGAAAAAACTTTGTTTTCCACAATAAATTTCAGGTTTTTTGCAAATAACAAATATTGCAGTCCTGGACCACTTGTGTCACTTGCCACCGGTTTTGTGAATGATCGGCCTCATATGGCTTTGAACATATTGAGAAAGTGTGTGTTTTTTTTTTTTTTTTTTGTTGGGGGGGGGGGGGGGGGGTGGGGGGGGGGTTTGAGTGTTTTGGGGGTTTTTTTTTTTTTGACATACATGTGACCTTTGACCTCATAAACAAATGAGGGTTTTGGGGTGGCATATCCATAAACCACGTTTGGTTCCATTGACTCTTACAACGTGACCTCATATGACCTTTGACCTTGGTATGTGAACCTTTGGACCTCATGCAACAAATGCAGGATCCCATGTTGTTTAACCATTAAAAACGGCAGTTTTTTTTGTTTATATCTTGATAATGAAATGGATTTCAGGGCTCAATTTTAGAGGACAACACTGTTGAAATATGACCTTTCACTGATATCAAAATCGATACTACCGGTAAATCGGGGTCCCAAAGATGATCGAAACAACTCACCTTTAACCCTAAAAGGCCTGGGGGGAATCTTGCCCCCTCGACATTTTTGTCGTATCTCACCTATTTGTTATTTTTTCACACCAAACTACATACTTTTTTCTTTGAATCTTGCACTCGTTTAGACTATGTTTTAACAAAAATTGACCAACTAATATTTGACTTGTCATTAAGTAATCCCTCACTTCGTGTGAAGAAGCTATTCCCATTGAAATTTACATGAACAGCAGAAATCCAGTGTGTGGTTTTTTGTGCTAAGGATACAGTTATACTGGTTTTTATCGTATTTGATTTATTTGTATTAAGAGCACGTGTGCGCATACTTTGACACAACATCATGCCAAAAAATTCCCACTTTTGCTTGAAAAAAATTGCGAAAACCAGAATTTCCGATTTTTTTTAGATTTTTTGCGCATGAAACCTTTTTTATTATTAATTTGTCACGAATATGGGCATTAATATTTGTTTATATCAAGAATTCTCACTTGCTCTAAACTTTAAGGGTAGTTATAAGTTTTTCAACTCATCACCGGCCCAAATCACTGCAATTATGATATAGCAATTATTGTAACTACGGCGGTTTATGTTTTTTGTTCCCTTTTTAAGGTCTAATTATTTGTGATCAAGCCTTATGGTTTGAGTACCTACTTCCTTGGTCCCTCCGCTTTCTATTTTTATGTCCAGTGGGGATTGTTATATGAAAGTTGCTCAACCTCTTGCATATCTTGCTTTGTGTAAAGTGTGTTTTGGGCTTTGGTCCTGTTAATTGTGTCCAAGCTATTGTTTTGAATGTATCCTATCTTCCTATTTTGTTGATGTAATATATTAATGTCCCGGCTGATGGTATCAGGACAAATGGTCATGGTGGGGGTTTGTTTTTGTATGTTTTTTTTTTTTTCCAAATTTTATTCCTTTCAATATTGGTGCTTTTTGGAGATTGTGTTTTCCTAATAATCTATTCATGTATAATCCATGCTGGCCTTGAATGGCCGTCAGTGGGAACAATGCTATTGCTATTTATATTTTTGTGTATCGTATATATAGAAGATTATTTGTATTTTTTGTAAATGGAAGATTGTGTGTTAATAATACATGAAATTAAAAAAATGAAAAAAAATGTTTTGACGCACTGTGACGTCATCCAAGGTATGGTTTGTACTTTTTTTGGTCATCAATGGACTCGGAAGGTTCATAGCTACCCATTAGTACCACACATATGATTAGTTCAATCAATCGTTTCTGAGATACTGGGGGACGGAATCCGCCGTCCCCAATGATCCCCCCCCCCCACCTTCCGGTCCAAAAAGCCCGGCTCTTTTAAAGTTAAGGCACGACACAACAGGTACTTTTGGTTTCTTTCATGGAAAGGGTGCAAAAAATTTGAAAAGTGGGTATTAGGGGTGCACACAGAAAATCTTCTGTAAAAATTCAGGGTCCATACTGTACCTAGACGGGGTGCAGGGCGCCACTCTCCTGTACACTCCTATTGGCACAATTGCACAAATGCAAATAAGTAGAATCACTCTGTTTTTGCATACGATGTTGGACTGGGAGGTCTCTCCCATCCAATCATGAACCGAATAACAATAATCCACCCCCCCTCCAACGCAACCCAACCCAACCCAGAAGGTCCAAGAGAGAAAACAAAAGGGGAGGGGTGAGGTTAAGGTAAAAGGTTGAGGGGATCATGTCTCCATGCCAGTCAGCACACTGCTCCTACAGCACCATCTACTGATTACATCTTCAAATAATTTGCTTTTCATACATAAACTGCCGTGTTATCTACCAATCAACCTTACCAAGAGGGCAGTAACGCATCAACACTATCAAGCTCTACACAGAGGTGTGTACTTTGAACTTAAAAGAGTATGACAGCTTTCATACAAATAATAAGGGCTTACTTCCTTTCCTTATTTGATGTCCCTACGTAAAATTGGAAATATTCACCTACATTAATATTGCACCTTTTTGTGCACTTCTGAGCAAGCGCGAATTTAAGAAAACAACAAAAATTTTTTACTTTGTGTGTAAGTCTATGTAGATAGCTGAAAAAAAACACATTAAAAACGGTGAAAATGCTAAAATTGCAGAAGCACGAAAATTCCATGTGAGAAAATAACCGGGAAGGGCGGGTGTTTACAGTATGTAACATTCTTTAGAAGGTGTTAAAGGTAAATACATTGTATAAGGCATGCCTCCAGTAATTCTAAGCATTGTTTACCAACTATAAAAAAAACGCCAGAGCACAAGGAAATCGGTGCCGTGCTTCATAAAAAAAAAACTGTCAGCTCTCCATCAATGTTTTCAAGAGAAGTTCTAACTGCCAAATTTTTCCAAATGTATAGATTTTTTGTGACAAAAGGCAAATTCCCTCCAATTCCCAAATTTCCCTCCAAATACCAAAATTTCTGGAACTTACCAGATTTCCTGTCAGCATCATAATTCCAATCATTGTTTTCAAGAGAAGTTATGACTGCCAAATTTTCCAAAATGTATGATTTTATATGTCCAAAAAGGCACAATTTCCCTCCAAATTCCCAAAATTTCCTCCAATACCAATTTCCGGGAAATACCAAAATTTCCTGGGAAAAACGTACCACCTTTTCATGCCATGGTTGTAGGTTTTTACTTCACTGATTAGGAGAAAAATTATTTGAAAAGAACATTTAATAGTCTACACCAATTTAAGAGATATGGCCCATTTGGAAAATAGGCGCCTCAAGCGTTGGTCACAATTGGACTATTTTGCATGGGTTTCTGAAGCTTTTCATACATTAGTCCTCACCTAAATTATTAAGCCTCAAATCAGCACCCTTAGGGGTAAACGAACAATTTCATCATAAAACTACTCTAGAGTGATTTTATTAGCAGAGCAATGGGAACCGTGGCTTAACACAATAAAACAACATGCTGAGTTGATTCCCACAACATCCACATGTTTTGAACCATATCTTTGACTTTGTGTGGGCTTTAATATCACATCAATGATTATGATCATTCATGTAACAGACACAGTTGCTGATTAAAGTTATGGCTAACCCAAAAGTTATCCTAAAAATTACTGATGTCTTTAGCCTCGTTGGTGTGTTATTTTTGGGTGTAAAATATATCTGTATGCTTCTGAGGTCCTAGCCTATCTTTTGAGAGCAAACTGAGGATATTACATTTCCACTAAAAAATGTGCTTGTTGCCACTTTTACGCCCCCGTGAAAACCACCTCCTGATTGGCTACAAAAGAAGGCTATATGATTTAATGAGCCAATCAGCACCATGGTAAGAAAGGTGAGAGGGTACATGTGGTCCAGTGGATAAGACGGCCGACTCATGATCTGAAGGTTGCGGGTTCGAGCCCCGCTGTGGCCAATGTGTTGTGCACTTGGGCAAGGCACTTTACCTCACTTGCCTCGTCGACCCAACGATATTCGGGTAGTTGTTAGGGGGAATATTACAATCTAAGTGCTGATAGGATTGTGCGCTTGGCCGGCTGCCAACCTAGGTGATGAGGCGAAATGATTGTGACGATTTCCTGATGGCAGCGTAATAATAATAGGCAACAGCGCTTTGTCTACTTGTGTAAAATGCGCTATATAAATCTCATTATTATTAGGGCTGTAGAGGACTAGTTATAAATATTGAAGAATCTCTATTTTTTTTGTATTAGTTACTCAAATGACTGTAACATGTAATTAACCAATCAGAAACACTGTTAAAAGGCAGCAGTGCCTATGATACAATCTGTCTGATTGGCTCATTACAAGACATAACATGAGAAAGCCCTGTGAGTAACCAATCAAAAGAGTGGACTTATATATCTCTGAATAACTATAAATCACACAACATTCTTTCAGTACTCTGATATGCTCATTACATGAATTTGTTGGCTCAGGGAACGAGTTGGCGCAGCGTATCTTCCCTCGCCTTTCGCCATGAGGTCCTGGGTTCGATCCCCGGTAGGGGTTCGTCGGCTTTATGTGAATTTGGTTTCTCGATCCATGCTTGTTCACGCAGGTTTTCTATGGGTACACTGGTTTCCTCCTCCTCCTAAAATCAAGCTTCTTGGCATAAATCTGTTCTTGTATTACGGTTTTTCTGATGTGCTGAGTGCCTTTTGTGGCTGCCGCACAGCGCTTTCAGCACGTTTATGTGGATATGTTGCCCGTTAAAAATATTCAAATTATTATTATTACTTATCTTCTAAGTGACCGATCAAAATAGATTCCCATAGACAGGCAGGTAGTGCCCAGGGGGTTAATGTAACTTTGCCTTGGCTGAAGTATGAACAGGAAGGTGATTCTAGTGCACCTTTAACTGGTGTGCAACTACGTGCGGTGCTGAAAGATGGCACAAAGTACAATCCTGTGTCGTTACTCGTTACTTCAGCAGGACAGAGTTTAGGGGCATAATTGCATGAAAACCCATTGGAAATGTTTTTGAAAATAAATAAAATATAAAATCACAGCCATAAAATAATTTGCTTTTTAAACACAGTATACCCATTTCCTGCTGTGCATTCACACAGAGGAGTCATTTTGCTATCACAGAAAACAGGAAGTTAATAAAAATTACAATTAATAAACAAATGGTAAATTGATGTGAGTCTATAGCAGATCCACATGCAACTTTCACTGTGGGGAAGGAAGTAATTATGGATTGCAAAATACAAATGAATGTATTAGTACTGGTACATCACAGAGTAATCCAAATAGAGCTACACACTACACAAATGATTTCACTTTTTGCGATTAAAGTAATATGACCAACAACTACAGTGTTTAACTTCACCGCTAATGTTTTTAGACAATGTGAGAGTCATAGGGAATTTAATGAAAATATAATAACAAAGAGAGTATAAAAAATTACTTTTTTGTTACTCTATTGCAAATGTTTACAAGGCTGGCTACAAAACAAAGGCCATTATTTATCATCAGAAAGGTTTATTTATTGGCTAAAAGTTTAATGAACTGAAACTTGTGTTTTTTAACAAATAGTTGCTATAGAGCACTAAATTGTAGCATTGAGTGTGATTGGTATTGGGTGGGTGTCTATAGTGCAGTGACTGCATGTAAGTTCACTAATGGCCAGTGCGGTGAGTGCTTATTGAGGTACTAACGGAAGTGAATATTATGGTATGGTATGTTATATGGCCTCCATTTTTCTGATTAAACTTGTAAAAATATTATTCTCTCAATTTTATTTGAGAAAAGATTCTCACGGAAAGTATTTTGTTTACTATAAAAGAGAGGAAAAGGGATTCCCTGAGTTGTTTATGCAGGCTTGCCACCTGTTAGGCACAATAAGGGAAGTGGGGAATTACCCAAGATATAAACTTAGTAACTGAGTCAGCTGTTAGACATTGCAAGACTGGGAATTCCCCCATAGAGTTATATATATGAAGTGATGTAAATTAGGGTGATGAATTCAGATTGGTCAGCTAGTGTAAGGTTAGTTTATGCATTAAGAATGATGTAATGCTTATTGTTACGAAAGGGGAATCTATCTGTGAGTAGGTAAATACTATCACTGGAAGTACTCCCTGCCAGCATCCACTACTAACAAGTAGCTAGAAAGATAGGAGTTTTACACTGCATTAAGGAGCAGACATCAAGTACCTCGTGCCAGGATATTATAATTCCATGTGAGCCGAGTTGCTGTAATTATTTATGTGTCTTTGCACATGAAGCAAGAAGTGCTGGGAATCAAAAGAAGATTCCAAATTGTGGACAGATAGGAAATCGTGGTGATTATCTGGGACTGATATACTGTGGATTTGTTATAAACTTGTCGAGGGACTAATTTAACCTTGACGTCTTGAACTGGTGGACAAAAGTTATTATCAGGACTGAGAAGATTCCCATGGACTAAATACCTGAGGAGTTAAATCATGTGAACCTCATTGTGCGCAGTCGTTTTGGAGTCTTCGCTGTGAGGACATATCGTCATTGAACTGCAACGATTTCAACACAGGACACTAGAAACTCTAAGTAAATTTATCTTAAATATGGTGTGTCAATTGTATGTAATTTTGTTTTGGACATACGAAATTCTTGAAACCAGACATTAAAGATCATTAAAACGTTGTATTATAGAAAATTTAAGGATCACGTGTGCCACAAGGCTCAATTTATTGTGTTTGATAGGTACTCTGACCTCAGGACGTCTAAGGACGTATAACAGGTAAAACAAATTTCCGGGTGACTTCCCTACATAAACTGAAGAATGTGGACAGCGGCAATTGAATTTAAATATTGCATAGAAAAATCTGCCTATGAATATTTATTTTGCCTAGCAATTCCTTAATTTTGATTGCATTGAATCCCAATGAAGTTTCATTGTTTTATTGTATTCATGAATTGTGACCATTAATAAAAATCGAGTTGGAAAACGAATTGTCTTTTGTCTTTTAACAATTTTGCAACAAAGTGTCAACAATGTGATCAAATAAAAGACTTATTTTTTTTTATGTAAATTCAGGTAGTGAATTCTTATGTACACCTATTTTACTTCAATGTTCCAAATTTTATTTTAATCTCGATAGACAAACAAACAAACAAATTGTAAGCACTTTGCATCTGAAGTCCCCCCCAAAAAAAACTTGGATTGAGTTGCCCCTCACCAGCAGCAGTTCAGACCCTCATGGATTCTGGGAAACCAACTCGCCAAGCTGCAATGTTCATGTTTAAGTTTTCAACT
>JAMKCH010042543.1:0-24521 GCA_023653785.1 Ophioderma brevispina | reverse complement strand
TTTGTTTTAGATAGTATAACAACCACTTTAAAATGCATTTGCTTTCATAACCATTTCGTGAAAACTTTTCAAACTTTTACGTTAATGTCTTGTTTTCCAGGTATTAAAAATGGGGGAAAAAAAGTTAAAACGGGTGGGGGGATAATGAGGGTTCGAAGAGAGTCATGGACCCGTATCGGTGCCGCGGGGGGGGGGGTGTTCCCTTTTAAATTTTTTTTCTTGCCCCCTTTCCACAGCCGAAGAAAAAGAACCCGATTTTTGCACAAAAATCACCAATGTTTGGCAAAACCCCGTGATGTTTGGACAAATTGGTTAAATCTCAACCTTTTGATTTTTTTGCACCCCAAAACCAATTCACCTCACCTAAAATTCCTTTGGCCCTGTTTGCCCCCCCCCCCCCCACCTCACCTCCTGAAATACTTGCATGCAGTATTTCAGGAGGTAACTACTTCAGCCCTTATGACACCATTGTCGCTGACCAATGCAGCCGTAACTTGTGGGATACAAAACAGGCCCACTATCATAGAGATTCAGGACAGTGTGGACCATGAAAATGTCACCTGAATATGGACATTAATCGCACTCAATGTATGGCTGCTGGTCTAATGACTTGTGTGTTTCCCTAAAATGTGATGTTCCAATCCGAGGTGTCCAAGGTTTTTTTGGTTGATTATATCGCCTCCATTCCAAACACTAACCAAATTATTCCCTTCACCTTTTTCAGTTGATTCTGCCTGACGTCAAATATTCTGCAAAATCTAAAAGGTAACTTCCAAGGGGAAACACTAATGGCTGCATGTTCTGTCCCTATTTTGCTCAGGGCATCATCCCCAGTGAAGTAACATGCCCATTGAGTATGGGAAAGCACCGAAGTCTCAATAACTCAACCAAATCAATTTTCATCCCACTAATGTTGATTGGGCTCTTTTAATGGGACATAACTTCTCTATGCAAACAAAACAAAAAAAAAACAAAAAACACACACACCTTAACCAACCTAATACACTAACACAATGTCCAGAATACATAACCACCATTCTCAGTTTTTCTTTTCTTTCTGTTTCCTTTTTCATATATTTAATATTATTTTCTATAATTTTGATTTAATTCTATATCATGTTAGTTTTGATTGTTTTTGTATGCTGACATTAAAAGGTTACTCAGCATGTACCTCTTTAAACCATTTCACTCAGTTGTAAATGCCAGAATTTGAATGAAAAAAGAAACTTATTCATTCCCCCTTGGAGCCGACCTTGTGAATGATTTAGGGCAGATGTTGTCAACAAATGCTGCCGACTGCCCATTTGAAACTATAAGGTATATCTATAGTTTGCTTAATTGAATTTTCGAAACCATCCCATTGGGATGGACATGTCAGAACTGATTGAAACGTGACACCTCATTACCTTGTAACTGATCTTGTTCCAGAATTAGTTAAAATTTTAATGTTTCTAATTGCTGATAGCGCATTTTTGAAATTAACGGTCATACTTAGAGTTTGTAATATTAAGAATTTTAAGACCTTCCATTGACGTTGGAAATGTTGTAATTAGTGAAATGATGCTCATTTACCTTTTTAAGCTGATATAATTCCTGGAAATATGACATTTTATGTTTGTCAAAGATGGCCGCCGGCAGCCATTTATAAACTACACAGTCGGTCATTAGAGTTTACCTCTGGTTTTAAATTTTCCAAACCATTCCGGTGCGAAATTGAAATTCCAGAATTGAATGAATCGACCCCCTGAACTTAACCCTTTGGCAGTTATTTTGGTACCAAATGAATTGCATTTGTGTTTTTGTTCTAACCTCTGCTTTGCAGCCTTTTTGAATGAAAATATATGGCACATAATTAGAGTTTGTGAATGTTTTAGATTTTAAACCCACTTCCAGTGGATTGGAAATGTCAGAATTGCCATTTGAAAAAGCACACCTTATTTGCTTTTTTAGCTGATACATCCTAAATTACATTTTGAATGTTTTTCAAAAGTGCACCCGCGCGGCATTTTGAAAAAAAATGCTGTACCAACGAGTGTTTGCCCCAGGTTTGAATTGTTCCACTTGCCGGGTTTGGAATTCTATTGCATATAACTCAAACCAACCTTAAAATTCTCTGACGGAGCAAGTGTATACGGGTATGTAGGGCAGCTCATGGACTTATAACCAATTTGTCCGTATGCAAGCATCTTTCTCTCTTTGACCCATGGAGTAGATCTTATGATAAAAAGAAAAACAATTTGACTTTACTATTCTGAAGAACGCGTTATGAAGCATTTACATACCTGAAATTTAAAACTCTAACGTATTTCAAATAATTAAGCTACAAAGTTATAATCGGTGTAAACGAACAGAAAATCCCATGATTTGCCAAATAACGATGCTAACTCGTTATTTTTCGATGCATGTAAAAATAGATTATATATGGAAAACTGTTGTATGTTAGGAACGATAGAAATATGACGGAAATAGATTCTTTAGTTTATGTAGGATCGGCAATACACGTTGCGTGTAAATAATATTAATTTTCCTAATTTTGAAATACGACAGTAAGCGAAACAAACGATATGTTAAATTTTGAGAAAAAGATCCATAAAAAAACCACATAATTTAAATCATTAATAAGTGACGTCCATTTTTGAAACTTTTTGTAGATTTGTAGGAGAAAACGATGAACAAAGTACATCAAGCCAAATTCGCCAAAAACCTCATCAAAAAAATGTGAAAAACCAACAGTGGTGATGCGGGGATGATTTGTATACGTCTTCATTCTATACGACAGAAATTGCAAAAACAAACACAAATTTAACAAAAGAAAGGTCATGTAAAAATGAATAACGCACTATGAATACCAACGTCTACTCAATATTCTGCGAAAGCATACATTTATTTGTCTCGACCAAACAAGAAATTAAAATTATTCAAAAAACAAAACCAGCAAACAATTTAATCCCATCTTAACAGTATCAGGCCTCGACGTTCCACTGTAGAATTCTTACCTATCTAGTGCCAGTCGCAAGATGCCATTTGTGACTGTGCATAACTAATAAACAATCAACTAAACTAAAATACCACAGAAAACAAATTACTATTTCCGATGCGATTGACTATTGGAGCCTCGCTACACCTTGGAAAATGTCATGAATGAATTACCGTCCCAATGTTTCAGCTCCCACGTTCCTTACTATTATTGTGTGATATCATCGCCGAAAGGAGGGTTCGGTACATGTAAGTGTTCTACCTCCTAGCTCAGGCACCAGAGTTAATTACATTAAAAAATGCGTTGCATGAATTTACGCTGATACCAGCCGTTGCATTTCCCCTCAAAAAAGGCAAGGAGGATTTGTTAAAGGCCATGCTTAACGTCTTTCGATTGACAGAAAAAAAATTAATAGTTTATTATTTTGACGCTTAATTTCAACGGCTGCTATGGAAGCCATCATTCGCAAGCGAAATTAGGACAACAAAAGGTTATCAACATAAATGGTGACAATACTGAGCCAACTCCGGTTGTGCAGTGCTGAGAGATAAATTGTTTAATTTTCTTCTGAAGACCCAAATGAAGTAGAAACCATGATACAGGACGTATCTGTGGAACACAAAAGGGTGGTTTATCAAGCAAAAATCAACATAGCGACCAAACCTGCGATCTACATCAACCAAACTGTCTTAGAGGACGTGACCGAATACATCTGTCTGGGACATGTCATCAATTTTAAGCATAACAACTTTGATGGAATAAGCGAAGAACAAAGATTCAGTACTGGGGGCTTTGGCAAACTGAGTGAGTTATGATAACATGCACTAAGCCTGGAAAAGTGTTCAATCCGATTTGTATTTGCCTGTCAGACGATGATGCAGAGATTGGTCAATGACCCAGAAAATGGAGAAAAACTTAAAGTAACCACACAGAGCATGGAAAGATATTATTATGCTTCGCATCACCACGCGTGACAGGGATCTAAATGGGTGGATCAAAAACTAAAATTATTAAATAAAACTGGCACCATGTTCTTGAAAAATGAATAAAATATAACCTCAATTATTCTTTTCCTCCATTATCAGTGGCCGATGGATAAACATAGACTTCGGCCCCCAAACATTGGAGCGAAAAGATATTCAACAATCGACCCTGTATATAAACTACCTGTCCTGGGGACTGAATGTCCTACAACCCATCTGTCTATGTATTCTCCATTGAGGGCCCTATGCATCGTGTGTCTCAGCACTGTCCCCAAATTGGCCTGGTCTACAAGGTTACGGTTTGTTCCGTACCTGTTGCTATGGATTAGCTAGGACACTCATTCATGGGGACACTTCGTTTCTTTACACCGTATGCGGAGAGAAAGAAAAACACTTCATATGCATTTTCATCTGGGGGTGAGCCGTTGTTATCATTGTCACGCAGTTTCGGGGTGGCTATCACTCCTGATCAATCTGAGCTGAGTTGTTTTATAACGTAGGCCCAAACCACCTCGTTTATAAATAAATCATTTCTGAGCGTTTATAGTGTGTGTTCAATTAAAAAAAAAAAAAAAAATCTTTTGATAGTATTTCATTTATATGAAAAGGAAAGACGACAAAGTAATGAAAGAAGGTTGCTGGGCAAGCTTTGACCTAACAAGCTTTGTGCAGAACCAAAATCCGTAAATAAATGTTTAACTTCTTGCTTTAATTATCGTTGTTTTGCAGAAAAAAAACTAAAGTGTCAAACGACCTATAATAATATCAACTGGTTAGTTTTGTGAACGCAGGACCAAGTATTTGTTAACTCAACCTGAATCGTGAAGGTGATAACAACCTGGAATATTTTCCAACTGCGTGGTATTTTAAAAAAGGCCTTGTTTGAATATATTTAGCTCATGGTTTGCTGCAGTCAATGTGCATGCATTGGTCCACTGATATGGTGTGATGAAAAACAAAAGTGGGGGTGGCAATTATTCATTTTCAAGAAAGAAGAAGATTGTGCCCAGTTTTATTTGCGGGGAAAAGACATGTTATCTTATTTGATAATTTATATGATAACACTGGTATCTGACCTAGCCCCATGATGGGGACTAAGTAATTTGTTATTTACAGTTGGTTGTTATTTGGTATACGCCTCCATAGTCTAATAGGACATTTCTCTGTAAGCAAACATGTGTCAAACGTCGGGGAATTGTGAGCTGAGGAATTACAAAGTCGACATTTTGTTATTTTGGAGATCTAGAAACAATCATAATGGACAAAAGAAAGTAATATACATTTTATTTTATTAAATCTCTGGATAACCATAAGAGAAAAAAACAAAAACATACAAAGCAATATCAATGCCAACCAGCCGATGAAGGCGGGCAAAAGACAAAGAACAAATAAATATATCAGGACGAGAACAAAGAAAAAGGGGAAAAAAGCAATTTAAAAGCTTAGCAAATGTAAAATTCAAAAACATATATTCTCACACGAAAACCCAAAAATTTCAGTTAGAACCTTTGGCCAAAATTTCAATAGTAAATATTTGAGTAAATTGCAAATTTAACGTAAAAGTTGTCATTGAAAGAAGTACTGTAAAGACGCTTCTAGCCCTCCTAATATGCCGGTCAAAAAATGTTTCACTTTTCGTCGCCGCCCGACTATACATGTATAGAGGTCAGTGATATTGCGCAATATCAGTGGCATACCCCAGATGGACCACAGATGCAGCGTCGTCTCTGAATCCTAACAGTACACATAAGCAAGTACCCATATACCTGACAAATACCATATAACCACTTTGCCTATACGTATTCTTTGAAGGACTATGGATTTAAAAATTGTTTTCATAGGCGTACTAGGATGTTGTTCCCAGAGGAGCGCCATTATTTACTGACCCCCCACACACCACACACACACACCAAAATCGACATGGTCCATGATTATGACAATATTTTGCATGCCATAATAATAATAATAATTATGTAACATGAAGAATAAACTCAAACATGTGGCATTAATATTACATTCAGATTTTTAAACTTCTACCCACCACAAGATAAATGGCAAACAGGCCACAGCCACAAACTTAGTAATTCAAAATATTAAGTTCTTGATAAATAGGGATTAGCAACTCTACTTATATCATCTAAAATTACAAACAACTTGCCCGATTCATTATGGAGATAGAGCGCGATAAAACGCCCAGATTCTTATTAAAAATGGAAAGTTCAATAGTAAATTATTTGCAAAAGGCCACAGACAGAACCTGAGTAATTCAACAATTTCTTGCGAAATATGATCAGTATTATATACTCATATCATCTAAAAGTTATAAAAATTTTGCCCCATTCGTTATTGAGTAGAGGGGCGATAAAATTCCCTTCTCTAAAAAAATGGCAAATTTCAATTTGCAAAGGCCATAGCCAAACAACTGAGTAATTAACAAAATTGTTTTGTTTTTCTTGATAAAGATGCTTAGTACTATTTTCTAACTTATATCATCTAACCAATTATAAAAACAATTTTGCCCCGATGCGTTATAGAGATAGAGCGCTTAAACTAGAGTATTTATCTATATCACTTATTCATTCAAATAATCATCAAAGTAGTCAAAATTGTAATTTATTAAAAAAAAAAAAATTATGGAGATAGAGGGCCGCTAAACTTCCATATTCTCTAAAAATCGCAGATTTCAATAGTGAAGTTTCAAAAAGCCACAGCCAAAAAACTCGTAGTCAATCATTTGATTTTTTTTAAAAGATAAAACTCTAAAATATGGCAAATTTCAAATTTTAAAAATTTTACTTAAAAAACAATTTCCAGAATCGATATTGAGTTGAGGAGCCATAAAACTTAAATTCTAAAATAATTAAAATCAAATCTTAGAAATTTAGAAAAAAATCTTAGAAAAATAACGCGTGGCTAGACATTTGTCTAGGGGGGGGCCCCCTTGTCGTCATGAAACTTGTTTCAAAAACAAACGGAAGGACAATTTTTATTTTACCGTTGTCCTTCCCGAAAAACTCAGTCGTAAATATACGTGCATACTTGTCATGCCTGAGTGGACCACTTTGTCCAAAGACACTGTCTAAACTGTATGAAAAGGTCTATGAGAGGACATACGCATGAGTTAGTATACACGTTAGGGTTAGCACGAGTTTGGGGAAGGGCCCTGGACTGTTATTAAACAATGTTTTCTAGCTCGTTTTTACCATGCAGAAAAAGGGTTTTGGTGCTATCAAACAACAATACCAAAGCAAAACAAAACCTAGTGAGGGGGTAGGGACGAGTGGTAAAAGATGGTTTAATTAGAAATTTGTTTTTTTTATGTCATTTTGCGAAGTTATAGGTATGCCGTCAGTGTCTTTAAAAATAATGAGAAAATCAGAGGGCATGAAAAAATCTCACAAGTGCGAAAAAAAAAACGATTTTTACGGGCCTGGGGACGCCCCAACGGCGATCAGTCCATGGGACCATGTCGGGGCCCCCAAGCGGCCCCTGGGACCCGGGGTGCAGCACTCTGGCTACACGCATTATGTTGGAATTGAAAAAAATATAATTTGTGTGGATTTTATATAAAAGTTGACAGGCACATAAGACAATCAACAATCCGTGTAGCACATAAATAACACGTAAATACACATAAATATAACAATGGCTGGGCCCGGAAAAATGAGTGAAACCTCCGGAAAAAACCTAGACTATCAAGTCGATTTTGCATTTTTTTAATTATTTTTGTTGTTGTGTACCATCGTATTTAAAACCAGTATTACCATAAGATCTATTATTATTATTAATCATTTTATTCTATTTTCTATCGATGACGCAATTCACGCCGTAACTAAGTTTAAAGCGATTTAGAGTATAAATCTATCGGCAAAATATTAAATGAAAATACCATAAATATAAACGTCCCAGATGGTTTTCATGGCATTGGAGTATACTGCGAAAAAATTACCAGATTTATTCCGACCCCAATATACACAAGTGTACAACGATCATGGAAGCTACCTTGTTTATTCCGTGTGGTATATTAACAACGCCGCATGCAATACCGAAAAGAAGCCCCAAGCGAAGAATATATCCCCTACGCGCATATATCACGTGCAAGTTTGCCACACAGGCTCATCCTTTTGAACTTAGTTGAGCACACAAAGGATGGGAGCGAGTTCGTTTGAGAATTTTTTATTGCAAGAAAAACTACACATTGTTAACACCTCAGTGATATGAGGAAAATGTTTAAGAGGGGTTGTTTTAGATATACATTTTTTGCTTAACAAAGGTTTTAGTTGGCCTTAAAACAATAACAATCCATGAAAAACGTGGCATTGAAAAGGGGTCGCGTAATATTTAGTTTTATCGCAGTCGCACTGTACTGTAACCACTGATCTCTATACAATGGATTGGCTACACAACAGTAAGTGTATTATAGATGAATGGAGAAACGGGAGGGATCTTGTCTACCGAACACAATAGCATTCCAGGGAGGACACTGTTAAACGAAGTTGTATCCGTGTGAACGTTTTAGAGACATGCCATATCCCATACCCCAATACACGCAAAATACAATGAAGGCTCAACGGAATTGGCTGACTGATTCGTAGTTCTGTTATGTCCGTATCCACATTTCAATGGAACATTTTGTATATATAAATGACCGGCTTCTTAACCACCTGCTTGGGCACTTTTGGGATGAACAACATGGCCATCAGTGCTTCAATACGAAGCTTCAGGTTTCCAATCCCTGTTTATAGAGATCAGTGTTCGAACCCCACTAATGCGCGGTTCAGCCATTACGTACTTTCAATGTACCGAGTAGCGTTCTTGTATGATGTCGAGTTTCCTAATGTTATTTTAAAAAAAATACTATTTCTCAAGAAATCCCAGGACATTTTATAAAAAATAGGCACAAATGTATGACATTTTTGATGATTTGATATTTAAGGAAAAACGTTAAATAAAGCTGGTTTTAATTCCAATGTTAAAAGTGTAAACGCGATTAGTCTTTCATACAGGCCCGAACTTGACTAACCACCGATCATCTTCCAATTGGTTGTGACAGACTAAACATGGCTTGTGGCAAAAGCGATAGCGTAAAATTAATAAACAACGTGGCGGCTTCCTTAAATCGTATTACTGATTCGAAAGTATAAAGCGTGAAAAATGATGTTTGCTTCGCAAGGAATACTCCAATGACATGCAAACCATCTGGTACGTCATATTTAGGGATATTCATTATATAGTGCCGATTGATTTATACCAATAAATTCCTTTAATTGGCCGAATCCCTGTTGGGGACAATTGGCAGTATACCACAAAAAAGATACGCTCAGGGACATTCATGTAGAGGAGGGCACATGTTACACATACCGGCTTTTTTTTATACGAAAATTAATCATTCAATAGATGCCCCCCACCACTGTCAGAGTGTTTCAGAGAGTTCATGACCACCCTCCTCGGAAAAAAATCGATATGCTACTTTCTGGCGGTCAGGCAATCTGCAATCTGTGGATTCGAATAGTTACGATAGGTCAATGCATCAGATTTTCAAATGAATAGGACTCGTCAAAAATGGTGAAGGATGCATAGAATCGGATGAAAATATGGTTTTTTTTAATTGAAATAATTAGATCTTTGATGAATTCAAGTTCAACTTCGATATAAAAAACATTTCCAGTTGGGTAATATTTTACACGAAATTCATATACTTTCTTGTGATTTTGATTTAAAGTACGTGCAAGTTTCTCTACCTTTACATATCGGAAAAATGAGTACTTCATTCTTGAAAAATCGAATCTATCGGCTTCAAAGGTAGCTAATTGCATGCAAAAATAAACATATGGAATATTGGGGATTTTCGAATGGAATCAGTGCACTAAATCGTGGAGTTTGTGAATGAATCTGTGAAGTTTGTGACTGTTTTCGCTGGTTTCGAGCAGATAGAGGAGTAGTAGTATGGGTACCTGGAAGCAAGAGACGTTGGGCTACGCACGGTGTACAATATTGTTGCAGAGCAAACGGGCGTGAAATTGAATATGACAGGCAGAGGGTACACCCGTAAGCTGCCGGGAGGAGCACATGCGTTGTGTTTTTGAGGGGGGTTGAGGTTAGAAAAATTCATTTCGCTTTGTTAATAAAAAGCTCTAAATGTAAAAATACCTTGGTATGTATGTACAACAACTATCCGTAAAGTACAAAAAAAGTCCGAGAGAAATGAAGCATATTAAATGTTCAAAATGAGAAATAAAGGCTTATAACTTACGTAAAATCTGCATATGGTTCGGTGCTGGGAAATACGTGTAGCGGCCCGTTTTCGACTGGTGATTAATTCACATGCTGCTTAATACAAGTTCATATAAAATTCTAATCTGCACAAAAACAATGATATGTACTATTAAGATGGAATATTGAATACCATCAAAATAATTGGCCTTCTCAAGAAAAATTTGATGGATTTCTTTCAACAAACTGTTCAAAATGCTTGGCACCTTACGGGTGATGTGTGTGCCTAGCCAACAAGGGACACGAGGCTCATGAATATCGATCACAGAGATAACCCGCCCATATAGATTTTCAAGGCCATTGCGTCAAATTTGGTTTCAACGATGACATCATAATTATATTAGGGTCCGCCATGTTTTGGACGGAACGCAATAGAAACCCACGTTATCAATCTCGACACCAAAGTGAAAGAAAGTAGTCCAATTGGCCAGGTCAGGGATGCAACGCCATATGGTGATGAAGTGAAAATTAACGGGGATTAGTTATCGCGCCCTCAATTGACCTCATGATAAAGTGAATTACTCAAACGGTAGAGTTTATCGCGCCCCATCTACCCTCAGCTTACTTAGACACAGAGTTGTACCCAAATATTTATTAAGGCCCAATAATATAGACCCCAAGCAATTTACGCGTCTAAAAAAAATGTATACACTCAGAAAAATCGATTTTTTTCAATTATATCTCAGCATAATTAAGTCGTTTTGTAATTCACTTAAAGAGAAAAATACCAGGATTTACCAGAATTTTGCTGTTTCATCTCTTGGCTGTTTCAATCGACACAGATAATCCAGTTTCTGGCGGAACACAAAAAATCGAGGGTTGTGCCACTTTGGTTCTGAGGGAAAACGGTTTAAAGAATTCAGTAAACATAAGTCATTCAATTCATAAAGAAACCCTTGTTTCCAAAATATACGAAAAACAGTTACGTAATTGTGGAAGTTATGATCAGTTAAGTTCTGGCTTTAAGTAAAGGAAATAACTTCGCTATCTGTTAGACAGGAACCATAAGCGTATACAGAAAAACTGGGGGAAGGAGGGCTCGTTTGTATGTTGAAGTATCATGAAACGCATATTCCTACAACACCTTGATGATACTTTGCTTCCTATTCAATTTTTTTTATTACCTTCCACAATTATAAAGTGCACAAAGATAGTGCAAACCATTTCTTTGGGACTTGGAAGAGTTGTTTATTGATCGCAATTACATTCCTTCTTGTATGATTTCAACAGATACCAATTTTTTAATAAATTAAAAGCTCCATTCATTGACGTGTGACAATAAAAAATTTTGTATGTTTATTATTTATGAAAAGAAGATATTCTCATTGTTGTAACTGATTTATGTTGACGATTACCAACTTTACAGGGACTTCCTTTGTTTTACTTTAATCTGTTGTGTTTTGTTTCTTTTGATAAGTCTTACAACTCTTTTGTGAGCTTCACAAACAGAAATGGCATAACTGCCGGAACCCGACGAAAAAAAACAAACTTGCCCATGCATGAATAAGTGGACACCAACAAAATCGATTCTGGTGTACGCACCTCCCTAAATTGAATTGTATCTTCTGTGGCAAAAAGGAAATTAAGATGATGATGAAACAAAACACCATGGAAAGCCTTCTTCTTTGTTCTTTAATATATGCCAAGTAAGAATGACCCGTATTTTGAAATTTCCATATTTATACAATTTTTTTTCTGGATTGTACCAGGACGGCTGTATATATGAATTTTTCAAAAATACTCTTTCCGATTTGTAATTGGATTTGCTGCTATAAAGGTAAACCTTTGGCTCATAGCTAATTATTGAGTATAAAAAGCCAGCCACAGTCATCTCCAAATGCAAGCAAAAGATAACGCTTAAGAAAATGTTTCTTTTGAAAAGTTGGTAATATGACCCCAAGGCGTCTAGGGCAATGTGGACCCTAGTTATTTTCAGTGCGAGAGTGGGGAATGTGGAAGAGGGCAATCAAAGATTTTTCCCGTTCTTCAGAGAAATATTCACTAATTTTATGTCGTTATTCAGAAATTGAATAATATTTATATCTTATACATCGTTTTGGTGCATCGTTTCTTATCCCTAGTGTCAAGCAATCAAGTGCTGACAAAACAGTAGGAATATTGCACAAGGTATCAGTGGGCATATTATCCCCAGGACGGACACAGATTGCAGTGCCATGTGAATCAAAAGTACCATCTACCACCTGGACAAATACCATATAACCAACACTTCATTTTACAGTGAGTCATGCTTTGCCTATACGCATTCTTTGAAAACATGGATTTAAAAATGTGTTCATAGGCGGTCAAAGGTTGTTATTCCCCGGGGCGCCATTATTTACTGCGACCCCCCACTCCTTTTCACCCCCCAAAAAAAAATCGACATGAGTCCATGATATGAATATTTTCAATGCATAATAATAATATATTGTAAATAAGTGTGCAAAAAAAATCAAATCGACCAGCCAGTGATTGCTAATTAAGCATAAATAAGCATGTTGGTGGCGCTATCAAAAACTTGTTTTCCCCTAAATCGTACTAGAATAAGATTTTTAAATTGTTATGTCACAATGTAAAATGGCATTGTTCTTTTTTTTTTTCGTTTTTTTTTTAATTATAAGCCACATTAATTGAAAAAAGTCCTTTTCGGGAAAGTGCCTTCATTTTTCAAAGGGAAAATTTTGATGCGCCGAAACCACTTTGCAAATGCAGGCATTGTCAGGTTACGGTTTATTTTGTACGTGTGCATGCTCACAGGTCCGCTTTATGAATAAATCTTGATCCAGTAAAATTACGTCATTGCATCGCCTCTTTGATGGTCATTATCGAACTTGAATATTTCATCATCGCCCGTATATGGAAAAACAACCCCATGCGACGACTTTGGCAATCACAAAAAATAATAAAATAAAACTAGCCAAGCCGATCAGTTGGTCTGCATGTGCAGTGTAACTGTCTTTTCATTGGCGTTTAACAATGAAGACCAAAGCAGCAGATGCAGCACTGGCACCGGGGTCACGAGGAGCCAGTTCTAGCTTTTTAGAGTCCGTCGGACGTTATGTTTGGAGTTTCACAGTCTAGGCAACATACGGTTTTGAAAAATAGACACTAAGATTTGATTTTCAGTGTGTCCTAGGACTATCGGCAATAACACGCAGTGTTTTTTTTCTATGGACTCTAGGTAATTACACTAAGAGTCCCTTGTGGGATTCTGAAGTTCATTACATTACAACAAATCTAAGGGTCCCTAAATTTTGATGGTCTTCCGGGCGACTGAGTGTACTAATCGTGTGTGTCCCATGCAGTTGAATTCAAAGTCTTAGGACCATTATGTTTTAAAAATTGAGCAGGTCCTATGGATTTTTACCAAGTTGTGATCTCAGTGTCCTTGGGACTATCGGTAATGACACTGTGTCCAAGGACACATAGTAATAAAGAAGAGTCTAGGGACATAGGGGGCACTTGCTTTTTCCAGGTAAGAGGTCCCCTAGAAAGGGGACTCTGAAGTTTATTACAGTAAAAAAATCTCAGGGTCCCTAAATTTGTAGGGTCCGGGGACGGTGTGTATACAATTCGTGGGTGTCCCATGCAGATGGTTTCAAATTCAAGCATACAGAACACAATTCGAGTGTCTGCTGGAAGGGCACACCTTAAGTATTCTCTTTAAAGGGGCTTTAAAAAGTGGTGTGTTGTGAACATTCATAATAACATCAGCATCATGGTGCCACCTCATCCAGGTGCAGATGCACATAGCTTTAAAATGGCGACAATTTAAGGGTGGTAAAAATAGGCTATTCCAGGAGAATATCCCACCCCCAGGACAATTTCAAAATTCTAAATAACTATGGAAATTCCAAGCTGTTTTGAACTATCAATGTGAGAATTTCAGTGTGAATTCCAATGGTATTTTTCGTCATCTTTTGGTTGTTTGAACAACGAGAACGAAAGGAAAAAACAACCTACTAAGTGATTGTAATTTTTTTGGGGGAGTGTGTTTTTTTTTTCAGTGGGTCAGTAAAGTCATGAGAATCCCAAGAATCTGAGTAGCTAATCAATTACTCAATTAGCTCTTCAGTGCATGCATTGTTAAAATAACACATTTGGTATATTGGATTATGTTTTTTTACGATTTTTTTTGTGGCATGTTTTGGTTTCATGATTTCCAGCACCTTCTGGTTCACCAGATGGAAATTCCATGCATTTTTGGAGAAGGGTGTGGTTAATAAGAGGTTGTGTATAATTTCTGGAATAGCCAATTATGACTGCTTCTGTTCCAAATCGGTCAAAGTTGGTTTCCCAAATTATTGGTATCGTCATGGCCATAGTTCAGTGTTGTAACTTTCTATTCTCTTTTATCTCTCGTGCTGTTTTTTTCGTATTTCCAGTATAAAAAATAATATTCGCGGTTTATAACTTTGCGAAGGATGTTGTCTTTTTTTTTTTTTTTTACAAAAACCAAAAATAGTGAACATGTTCACTGCACATCAACCTTTACAAGTTACCAAGTTTCAAAGCTTAAAGTACAAAATTGGCAATAGAGAATAGAAAACTTTGTTTTGAATGTGCTAACCCCTCGTAACGCAATAAGTGTAAGTATTATTTGATCTATTTTATCTATCGCGTCCTTACATTAATCAGATAGTATGTATTCGAGTGTTAATCTCATTTTGCAATATACTTTAATAATGAAAGGGTGAGTCAAAAAACTTGACCCGGATTGTTCCGCATTTTGAATTTTTAAAAAAACATATAAATAACGATGTGGTGTCTCGGAAGGCCAATTTTCCTGATCTTTAATTTGCTGCAAAGATAATTCCAATCGGATAAGTATAGGCCGAGCTCCAGTCTTTTATATCAAGTAGTCAGCTTTTACCCCTATCCGCGGATTTTCATTTGAATACACGGTGGCCAACTAAGCTAATGACTACCCAAAATGATGATAAGGGTATTGTCTATGTTTATATGAAATAAAGTGGTATCTTAAAGGTCTCAAAATCAGTGATAATGATAAGTTCTATTTGAAACACTTTTTTGTAAAGATGTAGCTCGGACTATACCAAACCGATGTGAATGATCTTGCAGCAAATTCAAGATAATGAACTAAGCTTTCAGATGATACCAGACATGTTAGATGTATGTAACTTAAAAAACCAAAATGGCAGACACAATCAGGGTCAAGTTTTTTTTTACTCACCCTGTATGAACCTTGTATATTGATGCGTACTTTGCATAGTTTGTAATTTTTCAAATGCGATTTTCTCAGAAACGTTTTTCGTATTTCGGTATGCACCTACAACACTCGACGATTTGAAACAAAGTTTACGTGAAGCATCATGTTTTTTAGATTCAATTTTGTTTGTTGGAAAGACAGCAAGAGTAAATATAATCCTGTAACTATTTATTTTTAATTATGAAGCATTTAGGAACTAAGCTAGACAATATAACGCTTTGAATAATTTGTTTCATTACTAATTTTGTTGGTTGGGTCAATGTTCGTGCACCTTTGGCCATTGAGAATTACAGGCCAATGACCATTTGGTCCAGAAGCCAGTTGGACGAGCATTTAGGCAATTGTTAGTCCAATCTCCAGTTGGACTAGTTGCCAGTTGGGCTCCATTGCCATTTGGTCTAAACACCCTTTGCTTCAAATAGCAGTTTGCCCACACGTCCATTTTCCACATGGTCTAGTACCTAGTTAGTCGAATTGCCAACATTTTACATGCAACCTCGTGCAATAATACGACGCAGCGGCCATGAAATGAATGCAATTGGACTGGTAACAGACGAACTGGCAGTTGGAACAACTAGCACATGCTTTAATACCTCGAGGGCATTCTACTCGTTAGCAAGTGTAAAGCCCTATCTGGATCGTATCCTCATAGCAATATCAAGGAAATCTTGCTTCAACTATGATAGTTACCTACTGTCGAACTAACATGGCAGAAGAGACTGCATATTCTCACTACAAGAGCCATTGAATCCATTCTAGCACAGAACGTTTTACTGTTAGTAGGAGATTGCAACGCCAGGATAGGCTGAAAGATGCAAAGTTCGCTCGCCGCGAAGAAAGAACGAGAACATGTAAAAAAAAAAGAACGAAAGGGAAAAACAACCTACTAAGTGATTGTATTTTTTGGGAGATGTTTTTTTTCAGTGGGTCAGTAAAGTCATGAGAATTCCCACTAAAGTCATCTTGAGTAGCTACTCATATTACGTCAATTATCTCTTCGTGAATGCATTGTTAAATAACACATTGGTATTGGATATGTTTGTTACGATTTTTTTTGTGGACATTTTTGGATTCATGTTTTCATGCACTTCTGGGATTTCATATGGAAATTCCCATGCATTTTGAGAAGACGGAGGTGTTTAATAAGAGGTTGTGGATATAATTTGGAATAGCCCAATATGACGCTTCTGTTCGCAAATCGGTTCAATTTGGTTTCAAAGTAGTGGTCTCGGTCAGGCCATAGTTTCAGTGTTGTCATTTTCTATTCTCTTTTATTCTTGCTGTTTTTTTTTAGCTATTTCCAGTTATAAAATATAATATCGTGGGTCTATACTGGTTTTAGACTGATGCGAACCCTCGTAACGCAATTAAGGTAGTATTAATTTGATCTATTTATCTTATCGGGTCATTACATTAATACAAGAGAGTAGGATTTCCGAGTGGTAATCTCATTTTGCCAATATACTTTAAATAATACAGTTGGTGAGTCAAAAACTTGACCCTGGTTCACTTGTTCCGCCCTTTTGAATTTTTAAAAACACATATACTAACATATGTGGTATCATCGCAAGCAATTCATATCTTTATTTGCTGGCCACGATAATTCCATCGGATAAGTATAGGCCGAGCTCCAGTCTTTTATATCAAGTAGTCAGCTTTTACCCTAATCACGGAATTTTCATTTGATACACGGTGGCCACTAAGCCAGGCTCCAAAATGATTGATAAGGGATTGTCTATGTTTACTATGAAATAAAGTGGTATCTTAAAAGGTTCAAAATGCAATGATTAATGGTAAGTTATTTGAAACAATTTTTTTAAGATGTGGAATATTTGGTCTAACAAATATAGACAATACTTTACAACCTCAAAAGGTGTGTCACCGATGCCTGTTCCTTCATCATTCAACCCCTCCAGAACCTGAACATCTATCAAGTTAATTATTTCAACTGATTTTTATGAGTGATGAGGACGTCGAAATGTAAGAGGGCATCGATGCAAATTTGTGCTTGAATTTTGTGGGGTTAAATGCGTCGCAAATATTCTGCAGTCAATAACTGCCGATTTTCTTCTGACACTGATGCTTCGCAACCCGTTCATTTTAATGCGAATCGTGGACAGAGCGCAAAACAGCCTTACTGATTCCAACGACTGTAGCTCGGACTCTACATAACCGATGTGAATGATATTGCCAGAAAATTCAGATAATGATACTAATGCTTCAGATGATACCAGGAAGGTTAGATGGATGTAAACTTAAAAAACCAAAAATGGCAGAACAATCAGGGTCAATTTTTTTTACTCACCGTATGAACCTTGGATATTGATGCGTACTTTGCATAGTTTGTAATTTTTCAAATGCGATTCTCGAAAAAGTTTGTCGTATTGCGGTATGCAATCCACTCGACGTTTAAACAAAGTTACATGAAGGCTCATTGTTATTTTAGATTCAATATTGTTCAAATGATTAATGCAAGACCAACGCCAACATTCTCTTCTTTTGTAAATTATTTATTTTTGTTATGAAGCATTTAGGAAACTAAGCTAGCACATATAACGCTTTGAATAATTTGTTTCATTACAATTTTGTTGGGCAATATCGTGCACTTGGCCATTGAGAATCACAGGCCAGACCATTTGGTCAGAAGCCAGTTGGACGAGCATTAGGCAATGTTAGTCCAATCGCCAGTTGGACTAGTTGCCAGTTGGGCTCCACTGCCCATTTGGTCTAAACACCCTTTGCTTCAAATAGCAGTTTGCCCACACGTCCATGTTTCCCACATGGTTAGTACCTAGTTAGTCGATTGCCAACATTTTAAACATGCAACCCCTCGTGCATAATACGACGCGCGGGGCCATGAAATGAATGCAACTGGACTGGTAACAGACGAACTGGCAGTTGGAACAACTAGCAAATGCTTTAATACCCCGAGGGCATTCTACTCTAACTCGTTAGCAAGTGTCAGCCCTATCTGGATCCGTATCCTCATGCATTAATTCAAGGAAATCTTGCTTCAACTATGATAGTTACCTACTGTCGAACGCAACATGGCAGAAGAGATTGCATATTCTCACTACAATAGCCATTGAATCCATTCTAGCACAGAACTTTTTAACTGTTATGTATCGATGCAACGCCAGGATAGGCTGAAAGATGCAAAGTTCGCTCGCCACGCGAAGAAAGAACGAGAATGTAAAAAATGTGGATCTGCAGGGTAAACGCGTCAATCAATGCAAGAACATACTTTCACATGAAAATGGGAAAGATCTGGAGGTTAGCAGGTATCAGTTAACTACACAGTTAACCGAAAATGAATGGGGGAGCAGCATCTGAATGTAGACGCATACATGAATTGTGCAGTTGGGATCAGAACCATAGAATAGTCTTTACACGGTTTAGGTACAGTCTCGGGTAAAACTTAATGGCGTCTAGAAAGATCGACATGAGTGGCGTTGATCGAGATAGGTAAGACCTCCAAGAGTAGTCCATAATGAGGTACGCAACCTCCACCATCTAGAATATGCTATGCTCTGCGCAGACAAATATGACAACAGTGATTCCATTTAGGGAGACAGCCCCTTTTGGAGTGAGGTTACCACCCCGGAGTTTCCTTATTAAAATCCAATACTCAAAATATATTTGGTACCACTTGATAGCTTAGATGGTCTTATTTCTACTTGGCATCAAAATACGTAGAAAAATCCAGAATATGCGGCCCATATGTGTCATAAGTCAAGAGAGGTATGAAAATACTGGATATGGGATGTCCCGATATGGATACTTGTCGATTGTCGCTGGACTACCAAAGGATAGCACTAAAAACTCTCTGTTTATATAAAGCTAGTCGTTTGCCATCAATTAGATCCACAAAACCACACGGAATCTGATTTCGAAGGTTTTTTTTTTTTTTGGCTTCTACACCTGCGTCTATGGAAATTGTCAATGGTGCTGCCTTTTGGACTACTGTCCACATCCCCAATCATCACTTCAAGCTCGTCCTAAACACTACTCTATCCGGTTGGTGCTTATTTTTGCACGGAAAAGGAGCAGAAACAAAATACCGATTGGAAATAAATAACCCCCCCCCCCCCCCCATATGCGGTAGATGTGAGATAAGCTTGCTAAGCGGAAGCTGAAAGAGATGTGCATCAAGGTCTCAGAGGATGAGCTCCGCACGATTCAATGCAGAAGAGCAAGCACACGCAAAAAGCAAATATTGTAGCACTAGCAAACTTCAAAAAAAGGGCAGCTTAAAGAACTACCCAATAAGAAAAGCTTAGACAAATGGGGCCATTAACTATTTTCCTTATCGAAATTAGGTTTGGAAATGAAAATAACGCTCAACTATCTATTATTAAATTCCCATTTACTGTTAGACTCGGTGTGCTGTCCGTTACTTGATCATGAGGCCCAAATGGAATTGAACATCCACACATTTAAAACATGCTCTTTTTGTCAAACATTATATTTTTAAAACGTATATCAGAAATAACATTTGTGAAATATTTATGAGTGCATGTTTATATACCATGTATCACCCATTTATTCATTATTTATGTCAATAATGCACTTATTGTATGTCAATAAATTTGGATCACCATGATAAACATTATTCGTAGAGTCGATATTGTTTTTTGAAACCCATCCACAACGGTACAATGTTTTCAAAATGTTTAGTGGTGTTTGACCTGACGTTTTCTGCAATATACCTCACAAAAAGAGTCTATGGAAAAACTGGCAACTTGGCCATGTTTATATAAATTTAATAGAGAGGAAAACAAGCATATCCCACAAAATACAAGCTAATTTCTCCAAAAAATCATGTTTTCAAGATACGGGTATAGGCGGGACTCCCAGTTTCAAGCGCAAAGTATGGCCTCGGACAAAAGCCTCCGACGGAACACTTCGCGCGCAAAAATATCTTGCCTACACGCAACAATATTCACATTTGTATAAACAAATCCTCACCCGGAACATTTATAAGCCGCACGGGCGAAAAAGCTTTATAGCCATTCGCAGTATGATCGATCAATATCGTCTTAATGTCTGGAATCACTCTTCGCCCCGGGGGACCGTATGTGGTCGCCGCTATAATTATATCTTTGTAAACAGTTTGGTTGTAGCACATTACTTACTAGAGGCAGTTCAGTGGTGTTTCTAGCGGTCTTCTTTGCTTTTAATGCAAGACTCGGTGAAGTTAGAGTAATATTGCCCGTGCGGTGTTAGATTCACGCGTTATCAAATAATACCACCAGGAACATTCTAACAATGTTTGTGTTGAATATGTAAAACTAAACAAGAAGCATTCAAAACTGATAAGGCTAATGTAGAAATCTAATTGTGAAAAAATTACAAAACTGCAACTACGAAAGATTGAAAACAAATTACAATCAAAACGCACAAACTTGACGGGAAAATTAGTACCTAAATTGCGCTTCAAGTCAAAACATTTCGTTCCAGTTAAATATTGGAAAGTTATTAAAAAAAAAAGAATATAATGAGATGGCCAGAAAATCAAATGAAATTTGAATACTGGCCAGATCCTCTTATTCTGTTGCGTTTACAAAACCGTCCGTAAATTAAAATTAGAGAAAACTTTGGTTTGTACATGTAAGCACATTATAAAGAGAGGCGGTTCAGTGGTATATTTTCTAGCGTGCTTTCTTCGCTTTGCATGGATAAGCGCGCCGGGCGGTGAAGTATATAGAGTATTTGCCCACGCGGAGTTAAGTATTCAACGTTCTCAAATCAAAAACAAACAGTATCACACATTTCTAAAAAAATGATATGTTTTAATTATATAAAACAAACATAAGCCATTTCCAACTTAACGGGCTACATTTCAAAATCTACGTATTATGTTTGAAAATATACACAAATAGAAATTTTAAAAACCAAAGAAATCAAATAAGCCACAGAACTTCCCTTTACTTGACGGGAAAAAGACAAGCTTTTGGTATTTTCAAGTAACATTTCCTTCAGTTAAATATCTGAAAGTAATTAAAAACAAGAAGAAAAATAATGGATATGGCCGCAACAGAAAATACAATGACAGATGACTCCGGTTATATGGTTATGTTTACAAACTGTCCCGGTAATTAAAATTAGAGAGCGTTGGTTGTACATATATCACTGGTAATTTAGAAAGGCAGTTGAGTGGTGTATTTCTAGCGTGCTTTCTGCGCTATGCATGCATAGAGCGCTGGGCGGTGAAGTATATAGAGAATTTGCCCATGCGGAGTTAAGTATTTGTTATCGTTCTCAATTTCAAAAATACAAACTATACACACAATTCTAACAATGCATGTGTTTTAATATCCTAAAAAACTCAACATGAGCAGTGCCAACTAAGGGCTACATTTAAAATCGAAGTATTATTGTATGAAAAAAAAAAATAACAAGTGCAAATAGAAATAAGTGAAAAAAAATACAATCAACTACGCCACAGAAATTCCCTTTTGACTTGACGGGAAAATAGACATAAATTGTGCATTTTTAAAGCAACACATTTCTGTTACAGTAAATATCGGAAAGTTATTAAAAAACACAAAGAGAATAATAATGATATAGCGCAGAAAATCAAATGAAGTATGTGAACTCTGTGTGTTTACAAAATCGTCCGAGAGGCGGTTCAGTGGTATATTTCTAAGACGGGCTTCTTACGCTTTGCATGCATAGCGCGGACGGGAGGGTGAAGTATATAGAGTAAATTGCCCATGCGGTGTTAAATATTCACACGTTATCAATCAAAATACAAAACATTAAGCATAACGCTTATGGTGACCACACATGCAGGTGACAAAAAAAAACAAACAAGTACAATAAAGTACCAAAATCCAGTAAAGTTCCCGTTATTGAACGAAAAATAGACCAAAATGTTGCTTCGCTTCAACATTCGTCTGAACGTTACAATTAAATGTCGGAAAAGTTTACTCCAATTTAACAGGTGATCAAACTCAATTCAACTTGTTATATTTTTACAAAATCGCCTGATGGTTGGTATCGTAGTGCAAATACTAACCAACAACATTGACGGGTTAGTTGTAAGAGAAATATGTAAATGATAATTTAACCAAAAAAGTGCTGTCCAGTTTAGGTTGGAAATGATATACCTGATCAATGACAAATTAAAACGTTTGATTGATTTGTCAAGAGAAAGTAGACAAAAATTACCAGAAAATATTAAAACCAATATAACCTGAGCTTTATTTCGACGGAGACAGAAAAGCAAACAAATTACAAGTTCAAAATTTTTTGAGAAAAAAAAATAACTGTCGAGGTCCCATTTTTTGGGTAGGGAAATTATCAATATTTCATAATTACATTATCAATTATATGGTTTGTATATTTTTGATTGAGAACGTATGAGACTTACCACTGCACGGGCAATTACTCTATATCTTCACCGCGACGGCGCGTTTGATGCAGATGAAGAAAGAGTTGACTAGAAAATTACACCACTGAACCGCGGCGGCCCTCTCCCCCGCACACTCTTCCCAAATTTTATGTTCTACATGTCGAATCAAAGTTTCTCTTAATTTACGGAAGTTTTGTAAACAAAACAGGGAGTTCAAATACAATTTTGATTTTCGCGCCATATCATTATTACTATCTTTGTTTAAATAAAACTTCCGAGTTTTTACTGGAACGGAACACGGTTTTAACTTGAAAAGGCCACAATCTATGTCTATTTCCCTGTCAAGGGTAAAATGGAAGTTCTGTGGTTGTATTTATTTATTTTGTTTTAATATTCGTATTTGCATTTTATATATTTTCAAAATAATACTAAATGTAGCCCTATAAGTGGATGGAAATGCTTATTGTTTATAGTTTTACATATCTAAATAAAACCAAAACATTGTTAGGAATGGTGTATAGTTTGGATTTTATTGAGGAACGTGTGAATACTTCAATAAATCATCGTTAGAAACGAGTTCTGGTTGTGTTTGAGACCGGTTTGCATACTTACCACACACGCCGCAGTGGTGTGACTGGGTGTCTTATATCGCATGCGCCTGCGTGCATTAGTCAAGAAATAGGCTTAGACAATAGACACTGAGCGGCCTTTAAATAAGCATGCCGCGTCTTTACAATGCTCGGGCCAAAGCACGATCGAGCGTGATCACTATCTGTGATTGATGAGACGAAATTCACTTGAGCGTTTTAAAACAGGGCGTATATAGATTTCACATCCGTCATACATAAGAAATAACTTTCTCTAGTAGATTTTACTACATCCTTTTACTCAAATAACACACCTTCACGCAAAGTGTGGTAGTTTGGTAAACTGAAGATGATTTATTATTATCGCCCACTAAAAATTTATGAGCCATCGAAATGGTGTGGTTCGTGTGGAGATTGACATAGAACATTGAGTACCATTACGGGATTAAACTGCCGTGTGAGTTACACTAGTACGACCCACCCGGAGGAAAGGTCAGTGTGATTTTAGATTTCCAAGCTCGCACGAAACCAATTGTATAACCCGTCCACAAGTTAATTGTTCCGTGCGAGTTAATACGTTGCTCTTGAGGACTTAGAAATACTATTCACGTAAATTGCATCGAACTGCCTAACACGGATATCAATGGCGGTACGCCGGTGAGAGTGAGCCATCGAGGTTTATGAATGAGTAAATTGCATCAGATCTGCTATAAATGCAATTAATTTGAGAAACGTAACAGTTTACCCCATGCCAATCCAATTATGAAAAAAATAAATCACTGTCCAAAAATGTAACAAGTTGCATTTTGAGACTTTTTAAAACAGTTTCCAGATGAAAGAAGAAAGCGGTGCAATATACACCAAGATATTTGGTATTAGTAGTATAAACTATACGTTTTTCATTACACTGTCTAGCGAACGCCATTTGTCACATGCGAGCTATTAATACACTGCAAAAAACAAGCGCTAATACATTAACAACTAGCATTTAATACCACTTATTTCTTGTTACTGAGGTAAACATTATAAAGGTTCCAAAATAGAATGTTAAATTATTGAACACGCAGATGTTAATGAGTGAGCAACACTTCATATTACATTCATCGGCGGCATCTTT
>JAMKCH010042542.1:0-13797 GCA_023653785.1 Ophioderma brevispina | reverse complement strand
CATCCCTGTGATGTTGGAATGCAAATCCATTTATTGAGGCCGTACTAAGCAAAAAAAAAAAAAGGTGACATTGGGCATTGACTTGGTGAATATTAGATTTTTAGTCTAATCCATTTATTTAAAATTTTGTGAGTTAATCTCAAATTTTATAACTGGGCGGCAGGGCGAGTAATAACTTGGTGCTATTTTGTTAAAGTTTTGCTTCCAATTATTCGAATTCCCACCAGATTTAACTTCGAAATTTGACAGAATTTTGTCGCATTTAAAATTGAAGTGCCTGTTTTAAATTTAAAAAAAAAACTATTACACTGTTTGGAACTGAGGTTTAGGGCTGTGATATAGACAGAAATGCCTGGGGGTCCATTGCACTCAAGATTTTTTTCCTTCTGTTGATATTTCTCACCTCATTTTCCCACTCCTGAAAAAGATTTTCGAATCCTATATTTTTGTAAATGTCTAACTTATCGATGCGCTTCTTTCAATAAGAAATACGAAAATTCGTGCCCCATGAATTATATCATTAGTTCGGATCGCATCAAGACTTCCCTGGCATCACAGGAAGTGTGATTTTAAAAATATATGCCATAAATTTTGCTGGCTATGTACATGTTCATTAATAATTATATAATCAGAAGAAATAGCCCTTTATGTGCTGAAAAGAAGCAAATTGCATCACGACGACTGCGGGCCATTGCCATACAAAACTATGGCAAAAAAGTAAAAAAAAACTCTATGATTAATTTTAATTTTATATATAATATTAATCCAGATATTGACCGACATGATATACAAGTGTATGCCTGTGAGCGGGTCGTGAAGACATTTTTGGTTCACTTTGAGCGATTTAGGCGCATTCTTAAAACAATGATTTGCCCCCTAATTTCTAGAAGATAAACTGCATGGAACTCATTTATACTGAACTTTTGGCTTTGTTTATGACCCTCATAGGTGAAAGAAATTTGCATTTGGAAAATTCTTCCCTCTGAAAGATGTTTTCTTAGGGTTCAATGGAAACCCTGTTAGGGCACCAACATGACGACACAAACACATCTTATTTTAACTACTTATTTTAAAATACTCATTTTAAATACGTAAACTTATTAATCCAATTTTATCGGCGGAGGTAAAACTTTACAGTCATCGTTCGACAATACAACGGTATTTTAACACTTTTTCTAAAAGTGGAACTGTAAACCTCTTATATTGGGGTACATTGAATTTCATTGACCATTGTTTGAACAGTACAGCAGCAGTGGTATAGTAAGCATCAAAACTGTTTTCACATCTCAAGCAGCTGCTGGGCGTTCATGGAAAACGAATTCTATACAGGAACGTTGGAATATCACACGTATCCTTAACTAACGTCATCAGTGGTTTGTCATTCGATTGCCTCGCTAGTGGGAGACGCTATTAATTTGAAGCAAAATTAAAAACATCCGAAATTGGAGAAAGACATGCTTTGATGTTTTTAAAAAAAATCCCAACATTAAAAAAAGAAAAAACCTAAAAAATTAAAAATAACACATTTAACATTGATGGAAAGTAGCTTATTATGAACCCGTCAGTGATATTGGGCAGTTTTTATGGTGATAATTCATAATCTCTGAACATTATTTTCACCTAACAAACAGTTTTAATACAAATATGTAGATTTGAGACGTTTATTTCAACCAGTATTGAGGATTGCAAAGGGACCTGTAGACATGTGATTCCGCGCCTAACAATGAAAGGTTGCCCTAACGAATGGATTAAGTGAATGACACTGGGGGGGGGGGGTGTTGGGCCGGCTGACGAAACATCATCTGATTAAAAACACGAATTGGAAATTATTAATGGGTGGTGACTCCAGTCATGGTGGGGTGAATTTTCATATTATAGTTTTGTCCCTCCACCTTTAACACTTAAGTACCACGTGGGGGGGGGTTCCTAGGACCGGGGCCCAAAATTTTGGTTTTCATCGCCCTGGCCGCTTTACACACGCGTGCGATTTTCGCCGGGGGGGGGGCCGAAATATTTTTTTGTAATTGTCTGCTTTAAAAATGCGCTTCTTTTCATACCAAAATAAGTAAAATCGGCCAAGCCGTTAATGAGATAATAGTGGTGGGTCCCCTGGAACCCCCCCCTGGGCACTAACGGAAAGTCATTTGAGAAATATTTTTAAAATAAGAAGAAGAAACCGAGAACCAAAGCAAATTTTTTTTTGCTGATATAAGTTACACACAACATGTAAGTACCATTATTAGTACATTAGAAAATAATTAAACCCTTTATGGCTGAAAACAAACAATTCGCACATCATGTACGTTGCCAAAACCGTTCCTGTAACAACTCTTGGGAAAATGACCGTGTATTTTGCAACACCCGTAAAAAACAGGATTCCCTCAAACTGCTGGTTTTGTTGTTAAATATAAGTAATTTGGGTCTTCTAGAATAGATATCAACATAAATAAGTTTTTAAAATGTTTGGGGGGGGATGTAAAGCACAAGGCTCATTTGAATTTCTATCTTTTTGATATTTTTGAAAAAAAATATTTTTGAAAACACTGTTTTTCCCCTAATTTGCACCCAAAAATAACAACTCTCATTTTTTATTGCTGATTTGGTGTTGTCTTAGTACCCTTCACATGTGGTATAAATTTCGTTCAAAAATTCCCTCAGGACAGTGGTTCCTTAGTGGGGGGGTCCCATGGAACCCCCCCCCCCCCCTTGGGCACCAACGGGATTGAAAACCCCCTTGGTCACTTAAGTGTTAATTAAAGCAATAACCCATAACATTAATTTCAAATTCCTTGTGTTAATGGGTCCAGTAGTTTTGGATAGAAAAGCAAACCTGTGAAATCAATTAGCCATGGACGGTGTGTGTTAATAAAGGTGGTATACCACACCTGGTTAAACATACTTTAGATGAAATCCACACACATGTTAGAAGGGCTTTCAAAGACCAATAAACAATAAAGAACTCTGAAACAAAGTTTCGAAGAAAACTAGGGGCAAAACGTTGATTTTAATTTTGAGTCAAATTCAAAAAAGAAAATTTCGTTTCTGCATTTTCTATCTACGGCTTGGTCACCTAGACTTGTGCTGATTTTGCTTTAATTGCGACGAATGAATTTCCCAGATTAAGCACAAACAATGTCTCATGCATTTTATATTTTCTAGGGTCACTTTATAATTTACCATAGGTTTCTACAGTAACCGCTACATGTATGTATTAAAATCTTATGGCACCATGGCTCTACTATACTTTTGCAAGAATGTTAATTATTTACTCTATATGTCACCTAGGTGTTGCATTTGAAAATCATAATCACATACATTTTCATCTCTAAAAATTACAGAATTTCCGCTACGGAACGAAGTTTTGTCTGATTTAAATACAAATTATTTTAAAAAAAAATCCCTTATGGTTTTGTTGCTGACGTCATTAACCCCTTTGATGTTTGCTGAGTCCTCAGTGTCCAGCATGTTTACGATTTTTGATTCAACACTAAAATTGGCTTATTCCAGCAAATATCGAGCATTCGCGATTTTCCCTGGGATATCCACCGTCTTTGTGAATTAAACGGAGACATTAGATCTCAATAGAAAGAGGATATCCATACAATTTAACATCGCAAACACACATACATAACCACATACACAAAACACAACATGCCCACAAACAAACACACACACACATACACAACACCCACGCATACACTTACTCTGTACCCCGACACACTTCACACACTCCACACACATACCACACACCCCATACATAAATACACGCACACACTCACACAAACACATACCTCGCACACACTCGCTCGCGCGTGCGTTCACGTACATAACCACGTACATACTCCTACACACGCTACACTACTCCAAAAAATGTCATTGAACATGATTACAAACTCCCATTAGATTGTTTGAACACCACTAATCACATAAGTTGTCTGGATGGGAAATCCCTCCATGAGTCATTCATGTGTGCCTTTTTGAATTCAACTGCCCTGGGCAACCAGAATCACCGACAACATATAGACTATAGGTGCGAAGACAAGAACAAGCTGCATAACAAATTCCGTAGTCCCTTCAAAGGATATAAGACAAAACCCGTGTAATGATTATTGATAAATTATTAACATAACAATAACCGTCGTTTGCCCAATAAAACTTGCACTTTTTTTTCTTAAAATGAATACACTGTCACATCGATTTCCTCTTTCATAATATTCATGGCCAATTATATGTTATAGACTTCAGCAAACCATTAACTAAGACATTACAAGTTGGCCCGGTAATGCGGAGGCCATTGTTATAGCCAGGTGTTATCACCTCCACGATTTCGGGTTTAGTAATACAAAATACCCGTCCTCTTTCACAATAACCGGAACTACTGCAATACTAACCATTTTATACCCTTATGAGATAGGTCGTTGACCCTGTTTTCGTCTGAAAGCGCGGTAAATTGAATACAAATGAAGTTACAATAAGTTACGGATTTTTAATTCTGCACAAAGTTGTTAGGTCAAAGCTTGCCCAGCAACATTCCGGCATGATGTTCTTTGTCTTTCTTTCTTTTCGAATAAATGACGAAAAACGGACAAAGTTAATTGGACACGCACTATAGAAGCTCACGATTTATTTAATTTGTTTGCGAATGAGGTTATTCAACAAACCGCGATAACAATATAATCACTGGTCCTGCACTCCCAGATGAAAAGGAGCTGAAGTGTTTTTCCTACACCACATACCGGGCCGGTAAATTTAATATCTTTAGCTCCCATTGTTTTTGCTGACGTCCTAGTGTATCATTGGTCACTGCTATTGGGGGAAATAAATTGAAGTGACATTTTATTCATTTCAAGAAAATGTGCAAGTTTTAAATTTGGGGCAACAGATAGTTATACGATTTGTTAATAATTTTATTATGAATTTTACGCTGGTTTGCTCTCCTCCCGTGGTAGGGATTCCACGAATCGACAGCGCAGAAGGGCATGCCCATAGCCTAATATACTAGGGGGAAAGCTGTCATTTTAACCAGGGTTAGCATTAAGAATACTGGCGGGCTTGTAAATTATAAGCGGAAAACTCGTGTTATGCTCCTTTTCATCAAGATAAATACTTTTCCAAATGAAAATACAAAAAAGAAAATCAATGTGACAAACGTCAACCTATCATAATTTAATTTGTAAGTTTTACACATCGCTACTATGTAACTGTTTATGATCTTCATTCTTATTGTTTTGGTTTATATTAAACTTTTTTCGGGGGAGGGGTGCTAGAAAAAAGACAAAATGCACACCATTCCTCAATCAAATCAATGGATAACACGAAGAAAACCAAAAATATTGCTTTCTCGGCTTTTGAAAAGAAACTTCACAAACAAAGAGATAATAAATATAGTTAACAATTAGTACACGTGTAATGTGTTCAGTTTCAGTTTCCATTTTTCTTTTTCCTTATTATTGTCTTTATTTTTGTTTTCATCTTGACAGGAAGTGGGAATAACCATACGAATGAAGAGACTCATGTGGTGGCAAGAATAATTTAGTGATGGACCAGCATACAAAACAGGAACATTAAGATCAGGTATGAAGTATAATACTATTGTCATAACTAAGTGGTATTGGTATTTAGGAATTTCCGCCGATTTTTATTTTAAACAAAAGTTAAAATTGAAATTTTTAACTTTAATATTAACACCTTTCACAACATTACCTCACAACTAATATCACTACCTTCACTGTACGCACATTCTAATACTACTACTGCCGTGAACCTAGGTTGAGTGCAGGTAACAGACCAGGGATGATCACCTACTCTTTTCGACAAGGTCTGCAATGTTTACGTGCTCAGGGATTACTCGTCTGAAACCCGGGACCAGACTACCATTTACATGACTCTCCGGGCACCCACTGCATACACCTGCACTTCTATCTATTCCTACGCAATGCGTGCGAGGAGAATTCATAACCACATTATGCAAGTTATGATGCCAAATTTCCGACCTTATAGGAACTATTTCAGTATGACCAAGAAACCCTGACTCTCGCGGGGCTCTAACCAGGGCCGCTCGATCGTTCTAGAACGGAAAGTCGATTGATCTATATTTAGTAGTGATCAATCGATCGATTATTTGAGTGATCGAATTATGTTGACTGATTTATTTATTAATTTTGTTTTGCTATACTTTTTGATTGACGATCGATTTAGTGATAATATGTTACTTGTTTTTCTTTCAGTTGATCAATTGTTGAATTCAAACGTCAACAAGTGGCGGTAAACACGCTGAAAGTTTTGCCAGTAGAATCAAAGCCATTCCTGATCACGTTATACTCTACGTCAAACCTTGCTCCGTTGACAGGTACACGCGCATCATTATTAATTAAGTTAATTAAAACAATATACAATAATTATCTCATACGCCATCTGTTAACACATGCAGCTGAGAAATTACAAAACTGACGAGACATTTCTTGTATGATAAATTGGTTGCTGATGTATATGTCATTGGAAAAGATGGTCAACCATGGCGGTGTTATATGGTATCTACTTGGTGGCGTATAACAATAATCAAACGATGTTTTTCATGATCCTAGGCACCTTCATTTTTGCTTGATGTTTTGATGTGCTCAGAAAATTTCACTTCAAAATTATTAATAAATTGATTTTGATTGTGCACTTTAATTTTAAGCACACAAAATTAAATGGGGCTTCGAATTTGGTCGGCACCACTATTTTCTTCCTTGTTGGCAATTTAATAATATGAAAAATACAAGTGAAATATGTCCAATGATTTTCAGATGATCTCGGATAGTGCATTTATTACCATCAACGGCGTTAAACCTGTTTTAGGGGGACTCCGGGAAGCGGAAGGACCTCTAATAACCGTAAATGGACTGATTTTGCATGTGTTTGGAATTAAACCGGGGAGAGGGGGGGGGCGTGCGGCCCGAAAGCACCTCCAAGATACGCCCTGTCCACTTATTGCTAACTTGTCAACGAACTACATAAAATGGCCAACATAACCTTTGTTTCCCGATCAAATCCACATATCTCACATTAACTTATTAACTTTGATATGCGGTTTCGACTACAATTGCAAATTCATTAACTTATTGTACGGACATATTTGTCATGGTAATAAAAAAGGGAATTGGAGGGAACTGAAGACTATAACGGGTATAAACTTGAATACTGCCTATTTTTTAAGTTTACAACGATTACGGACATTGATTAGGGGAAGGTAAATTTCTTTCCTGTATCTGCGCTGGAAATTATGTTTGTGAGTCGTGTCCGTGGCCTCTGCAGAGAAAAACGTGGGCCTACACTCATATACATACGAAAATAGAATGTCCTAATCCCTTTAAGCATTTTTTTCAATGCACTTTTGAAAAAAAAAAGTTAACGGAATGACCCCTGTCTTGGCTTAGGAGGGGAAATTGCAATTAGATCTACAAGAAAAATACGCTACCTCCTTTTGACGGTGATCGTCAGATTTTCATCTAGACGTTAGGATATATTACATTGTCAGCGGGGCTATATATTGTTTTATTTTTTTTAGTAATTTTAGTTTCAACAAATATAATAAAATAAACGAGATGGGCACGTTTTTTTGCGTGTTGTATTTATTATTTATTATTACTCCAAAAATACTACTTAAACTAAATTTCATTCCTTGAAAATGTCAATAATTCAAGATTCTTATAAAGTTAAAAACCATGTATAAAAGGCAGAGAAAACAAGATAATAAACAGGCGCAATTAACCAAATTAAAAAAAATATATATATATAAAAAGAAATAATGGTTGAACGTAGCAAATTAAAACATAATAGAGCGAAAAACAAAATACGGATGCTTCTAAGTGTGTACGAGAAGCGCCCAGGGGCTGACCAGAAGGGTAACATCGTCAATCAAGAAGATTTATGTGTGCAATTATTCAGTATTACACACAAAAAATGATTTTCTTGTCGGTCGATTTGCGTGGCGTTCGTGTAGCCTCGTCTTGTAATCTAAGGACGGGATTTCGATCCCACTTCTGAGCAAGTTTTAATCTCTTAGAGTTCGCTAAAGAAATTTCAAAGTTGTTTGCACTGCGATTTTCACGCAAGCATAAGTTTACCTGATGGCATAGCCAATTGTGCCAGTAAGTATTTCACGGGTTGCGAATCATTCTCAATTATTTTTTAAAGTTAAAAGTCTTATATGGGTACTATTGAATTTTTGGGTCAATGGAGAAGAATTTTCGAAAATAGTTTTTCAAGAAGCTGAAATTACTAAACCAATATGGTGAAATAGTGAACTTACATTCTTGCTGATTTCTCAAACGGGGAACAAACAATCTGCCAGCTGATTTGCTATGAACAGGGACTGTTTACATGAAAGGTAGCTTTGAAACGAAGGACGACGCAGGACCAGTTGTCTCTTGAAGGTAAAATGATGTCTCTGAAGGTAAAATGTAACTCATTCACAAAAGGATTTCTGTGGAATGAAACAATATATAGACACAAACTATCTCATCCATTCATTCTAATATTTTGAAAACATTTCTGAAGTATGTGTTATGTTTTGTACCAATTTCCAGGCAAAACCAGGAAAACAATATAATTAGTGCTTGCCAGGCATTCAAGACATCCAGTTGTTTTCCACATTACACCTGGCTTACTTTTGACAAGATTTTGAAAAGCACACTGCCAGTGCGTTGCCTTGGATTAGCTGCCGATGTATTGAGAGCAAGCATGATGCCCTATACCCAGGTGGGAGGTCAGATCAAACACCTTTCATAACGGTTGTGAGTGACGGACGGGAGTTCAGCCAGAGTTACACAAACGATGCTCTACAGAGGGTTTCCGTACATGACCGGATCTGGAACACTTTTTTACCGGACACACTTATGAATTCGGAAGGAAACCCTAACAGGGTGGGCATCTGACCACTTTTTTCAAAACGAGTTGATTCTATGACCATTTGGCTGCTCAAAACGATCTATGGCAAGCATTTTTTACCATGGAATTTTGATATTAAATTGGCACGTAAAGTCAATGGGGAATTTTGGAATTTTTGCAATTTTGACATTACTTCAAAAAGCACGTTAGTCTCAATAATTCAGCAAACTCACACCGAGATGCTTTTTATATTTCTATAAATAGTGAAAAGGAAAATATTTGCTGAAATGCGAAGGGATTCAATTTTAAAGAAAATGTATTGTGGGTGCAAAAGCCATGAAAAAATAGAATAGCCTTTCAACCAGTAGACTTATAAAAGGACATAAGAAATGTAATGGCACACTGTAATGGGGAATGCTTCAGTAAACTTTTTGTATAAATATAATCAATGAGCCTTTCACAACAATTGAAACAATGCATAAGTGTGTCAGAAAAAAAGTTGTCATCGGTCAGGTTACGGAAACTAACTTTACCAGGCCGGGTGAAAGCAACTATAGTCCGGCGGGAGCCAGTGTCCGGGCTCCAGAGAGATAAGGAAGAAAGCGTGAAACCAACGTTGCGTGAAGAGTCAATGAAATTGAGAGAGCCCTATTCCTAGAGCCGGACTGTGAGTTGAGTACGGGGAATATAATATTCTACAACGGTCTGGTTCTGCAGCCTCACCGGTCGCGTTTTTTCTCTTATTTTTCCCCTCCTGGCTAGTACAGTCTATAGTAGTTTCCCAAATTTAGTGAGACTCCGTGCATAATTGGACGGGTATGATATTGATATGGGGTTCAATCCCGGCCACCAGCAGAGAATAGGCCTTTGTTGCCAGGACAAAACTTTATTGTGACAAATAGTATCAAGTTCCTGTACAGAATCGGTTACTGAAAACTGAGGATTCAGTTATACAAATGTCTGTTAATGATTGAAGAACGCATGTATTGCTGGCCAGGATGTCAAATCGTTTTTGCGCTAATCTCTTTCATACAAGGTGGTCCTTTTTGATGACCAAAATTAAAAAACTTAGTTGTGTTATGTGTTGCATCGATGATAAGAATACATTATTTCTCACTGTTTGATAACGAATGTTAGTTGCGTGTCAAGGTGAATCAACTAACAACGTGTAATGAAATAAAGCTGGTGTTTTCATTTGATAATTGAATTGAAACATCCATCTATATCAGATGTGAAATAATGTATTTTAGGTCAAACATTTATTTTAAAAGCTACATTTTATTATATATTGTAGGGAAATCATAAAACTTTTGTACTCGTTTGCCGTTAAAATAATTCCTCTTACCTCTCACGGTGAATGGAAAGACCTAAATCTTTTAATGAGGGTCTCATTATTTTGAAATCTACTTAATATACGAAAGCTACCCATGAGCATGATCAGAATTAAGTAGCTCGAAGGGAGTGCTATATAGGTTGGAGGTACGCATAACTGCGGCCAGGTTTCGCTGGTGGTTTTGCGAGAGCAGCAAAAACATGCGTTTTGTAAAAAAAACAAACCATTTTTAAAATCACAAAAGTCACAAAAAGATTACACAGGTCAAAATTGAAATAGGTCAAATGGTATATAGACCAAATAATTGGCGTGAGTGGTCCACAATGATTAAAAAAATGTATAGTTTTAGGCATGGGGCATGTCCTTCTAATGCTGTTGTTTTGTGGTCCCAATCGAGGGGCTAGGGGGAAGGAAGCAAGTTGTTAATATTCATAATATATAATTAAAATATAATAACCGTTGTTGCCGCAAATTAAAAATGGCACATTTTATTGGAAATGTCGGTTTAATTTATTTTCCCCAATATCAGGACCAATAGATACACTAGACTTCAGCAACACAATGGAGCTAAAGATATTCAATTAACGGCCCGGTGTGCGGTGTCGAAAAACACTTCAGAGCCCTTCTCATCTGGGAGTGCAGGACATTGTTATATGTCTCGCGGTTGAAAAGACTCAGGTGTTCCACCTCGCCTATTTTAGACGAAGTCCTTTTTGTAATGACGTAAACGCAAAATTACTGATCCTCAGTCGCAAATAAATAAATCTTGCGCTTAGTGCGTGTCAATTAAACTGGTCCCTGTTTTGCATCATTTATTGAGAAGGAGAAAGACAAAAAAAAACTCATGCCAGAATGTGCTTGGCAAGCTTTGACCTCCCTAACAACTTCTTGTTGCAGAATTAAAATCCGTAACTATGCTTAACTTCATTTGTCTTCAATTTAACGCGCTTTCAGAGAAAAAAACTTAGGGTCAACGACTTATATCATATATTATAAACTGCGTTAGTATTGTGAATGAGGACGGGTATTTTGTTAAACTACCCGAATCGTGGAGGTAATACCACCTGGCTAAACAATGGCTCCGCATACGGGGCCCATTGTTAATATCTTTTGTTAATGGTTGCTGAAGTCTATACAGATCCATTGGTCGCGATATTATGAAAGAGAAATGACGTGAGACATTTTATCATTTTAAGAAATGTGCAAGTTTTATTGGGGCTGGCAACAGACGGTTATTTCATGGTATAATTTATCAATATTTTTACACCGGGCTTTGTCTTATTCATTTGAGGACTACGGAATTTGTTCTGCAAGCTGTTATTGGTCTACGCACATAGTTTCTATTTAGGTATCTCGACATATGTTATGGAGGTATATAAGCTGAAAACGTTATTATATATATGTCAAAGGTTCTATTTGGCGTATACAGGCGTCAGATATTACAAATGCGACTTTAAGTGGAAAAAGGTATATTTGGCGTTCTACAGGCGGTCATATATTAAAAATGCTTACTTTCAGTGGAAATGGTCACATATTGTCAGTTTATTACAAGACTCCAAGTTACTCCATACACTTAGTACTCTTTTAGGGGGTGTCCACTCGGCGGGCACTTGTGGTGGTCCGGTGGATTAACTCAATACACGAAATGTATTGCCTCAGTAAAGCAAAGTATTATCTGAAAAATTTGATAACCTGTTTTAAGGATATGTACAGAACAATCAATTACCTGTGTTACGGTCACCTTGACCAAGGCCAAAACCACCTCAACGACGGATTCAAACTCCTGAATACTAGACAACACACTGTGAACTTATTACAAATTTTTAGAACAAAGTATTTTTTTATTGTGTGTTTAAATCAATCTCATTCAAACATCGATTAGGTACCAATAATCAAAGATCAATCTATAATCAAGTTGTTAATTAATGAACTACTAAACTTACTGGTGTGTGCCGCGACGACAGTCTGCAGCGAGATTACAATTAAGATGCCGAACTTCCAAAGAGTCCGGAGAATATTCATCAGCAAAACGCCAATTTCCAATATTGGGACGTGTCCACGGACGACTGTCCTTACTGACGAAAACGCAGCTCCTAATGACTCCCGAAGCTCGGAGGTCGACTAACTTTTAATTCCAAGTCTGTAGCTTGTTGTCCTTGGATAAATCAGAGGCCACGGAATAAACCGAAGCCGGCTACACAATCTGGCGGACGAACTGCTGGAGCTGAGACTACTATGACAATTTCCACTATATGGGAGATTCGTACTAGACTGTGTTGACTTCACTGTCAACTTGAAAACTCTGCTAATAACTTGGAGCACGATGGTAGTAAACTCTCCTGGAGTAATGAATGTTGTGATACCTGCTCATCTGCTCTCACCAGGGCTTTATATATCCTCTCCAACAATACTAGAATGATCTGGTCCTCTCTATATGAGTCATGTGCTACATTAGTCGCATTCCTCATAATTTCTGGATTCAAGCCCAATGTTCCCATATCGAATGTTCAAGCCATACCCACACACAAACTGTTCCTGTAGATACAAAGGGGGCTCCATCTATAGCCAGACCATATCACCTTGAGTTAGGCTAGCCTGATCTCCTAGTCTCAAGAAACCTCCAGAACATTCTCCGCGGTTTTCTTGAATTCTAATTGCTACATACACACCATTATGCACACAAACCAGGTATATCCCATATTGTATTACTTGACTAATTTATAATATTTTATTTGCTAATTTATGACTTAATCTTGCTCACAGTGAAATAATCCATTTCTAATTCTTTGGGCCTGGTAACACCTGCTAAATGTCAAACTGTAATCTTCCTGATTGTGATTCAAAAACTGATCTTGCAAACATTTCTGTGGATACTTTATTGGTAAAGTGAACAAGATCAGACAGGAGCTTAACAACACTGTGTCTGGTAATACCAACATTTCTAATCTTGCCGATTTTAATTATCCTGCTCCTCAATGTATTTTAGATGAATCCAGCTAGTTGTTCAGTGATGAAGATTTTTTATAACATTATTTGAAATGTCTTTTCAAAAAGTTGTTCCCTTGACCCAATCCCACATGGCTGGTCAACACCATGTTCACATTTTGTTAGCCCCTCCTCAGTTCAGCTTCTTTCCTGCAGGACTCGCAAGCCATCATAACCCCCATTCTGAAAAAGACCTCTCTTTACAAACATCAACTGTCTAATTACAGACCCGTCTCTAACCTACATCTTGTCAAGTTATTGAGAGGTTGATTCGGCTCAGGGCTCCGATTACTGTGATAGAAACAACCTGTTGCCGATCCTTTCCAGTCTGCTATAGCATGGCCGCACACTGAGACGCTCCTGTTTGACGTTTCATATGATATCATGAAGGCCCGATGATGGAGCAGCACCTTTTTCTTTTGATTCTCATCTACGGCGGCCTTCTATACCGTTGACCACCGAATTCTTCTTGAACTCTGTCTGAAGATCTTTGAATAATTGGCAATTTCAATGCTTGGTTCAAATCACCTTTCTAATATCTTGTAGGGTGTAATGGATGGTAGCATCTCTGGCCATCAACAACTCCTATATGTGTTTCCTCATGGGCC
>JAMKCH010042541.1:0-13104 GCA_023653785.1 Ophioderma brevispina | reverse complement strand
TGACTGCGAATCCATGTACAGTTGTGACTCTTGTACACGGGACCGAAGGATTAAACGTCCCTCCCGAAGGACGGGATGTTTCATGATCCATTTGCCCAATTCCAAGTGAAACAATGGAGGAGAGCGGTATTTCTGTATTTAATTCAATAGCTGGTATAAAGATCACAATCCAGAATTGGATAGTACCCGAATAAATCCCAGCATGTGCCACGACCCCACCGGGATTCGAACCGGGAATCTTTGATGGTAAATTTGCGCAGAGGCAAGCACCCTAACCGTAGGCCACGCTCTCCCATGATCGTTCTGGATGGCAAATCAGTGTGTACAGAGGAGCAGCAATGCTAGTTCCACAAAACTCAACCAATAATTAAAACAAAAAGATTACCGATTTGGGAACTCATGTTATTGATACAAGGTTGGTTACAAAGTAACAATAAAGATAAATATAATATGGTATTAAACATAATGAGTTTTAGGGAACATCTGAAGCCTACATGCAAATGTGGTCAAAATAAATGTACATGCAAAAAGTGACTACAATGTTAACACAGTATGCCTAAACCAAACCACTTTTATAGATAAGTATGAGCATGGGCAAGAGGGATCATTGGGACGGCAGAGGACCACGTAAAACATGATTTTGGCATGAGGGAAATAACCAAGATATACATGGGTTCCATAATATGATCGTAAGATGGCAAATTCAGGGGTAAGGGTGCAATGATGATGTCCACAATACCAACAACACAAAAACAACACTTAAACATTTTAAAAAATCACACAATTAAATAAAAAAAAATGATTTTCGAATTATGGGAAACTCCATGTTGATGGAATAAGTTGCGTACCACAAAGTTAAACAATATAAGTCTAAATAATAATATGGTATGAACATAATGAGTTTTTGAGAACATGAAGCCTACATGCAAATGTTGGGTCAAATAAAGTACATGTAAAAAAGTGACAACAATGTTAACACAGTATGCTAGCAACCCAAACCACTTTTATAGATAAGTATGGCATGGGTAAGAGGGATCATTATTGGAGGCTTGGACCGCTGTAAAAACACTGATTGTTAATGAGGGACACAACCAGATTACATTGGTTACCAAATAGGATCGTAAGATGCAATCAGTGTGTACAGGGTGCAATGATGATTCCCACAGTATCACAACGCTCTGGTGTATGTATGGCATTTCATTTAAAAATCGCACAATAGAAAAAAATGGATTTTTCGACAATTGGCAACTCACATTAGGCTAGATGTAAGAGGATATAAAGGCAATTTAAACAAATTTATAAAACCAAAAAAAAATACATTGGGGTAATGTGTTGAGAATTACGCTTGAGCAACTCATAAAGAAGTTGACGACCATGTGGTTAAAAAATACAAATAATTAAGGGAATATTTACTTTACAGCTTGAGCAACAACCTCCCGCCATGGCGCACCGCGCGTGGCTTGCCGCGCGAGTTGTCTACCAACATCCATTCTAACAACTCCGCCCCAATTATTAACTCACCCCATATCGACTCGCCCCATATCAACTCGCCCCAATATTCATTTATCACATATCAGCTCTTTCCATAATCAACTAGCCCGATTACCAACTATGCCAAGTATTACTTCGCCCATTAGAAATGGCCCGTATGAATCGTTCCAGTAGCTTTCTCTCGTCCTAATTAACCTCGCCCGATCAAAAATCGCCACGATTAACTCTCCCCATTTAACTCGGACCATATCAATCGCGATTACCCAACTCGTCAATTATTAACCACGTCCATATCTAATCGCGCCTCTATCAATCAAACTCTCTCATTATTAAATTCCCACATGGCAACTCACCCCAGACCATTTGGTCCCAATATCATCGCCACCTTCATTCAGCCCACTATATAATTTCAAATATTTCAAATATCTTTCCAGACGATATAATTCGCAACCCCTTTGTTTACGAATATCTACAAAGCTTATTAGCAACTCCTGCTGCACTATGCCGGTAGTACAGACTACACCTGTAACAAAATCGAGAGAATAAGAAAATATATTGGAATCTTGATAAAACTTATGATTTAGAACGATGGTTCGTACCCTACCTTAAATTCAGTCCACTTACTTACAACTACTTAAATATACTATACTTCAGTAACACCTGTGTAACAAAATTTTGAAGTTGTAAAAGGGACAAGTTCAACTCACTTTGTACAAAATTGTTACAAAGTGTGTTAAAAACTGCTGCCGCTTCATTAATTTGGCAAGTAAAGATAATATCAACACAACTAACACTAACTGTTGAAACTGGAAATTCGTCGATTTTAATAGACATTATTCGTCCAGACTTGCTTTAACTAAACCCATACCAACTCGTCCACTTTTACACTTAACTGCATAATGGGTTTTCACTTCCGTTAGTGCATAAGAGGGGGTCCTAGAGGCCCATGCAATATAAACCCAAAGGAGTTTTTAGATGAAATCCACCTACGGTTGAAGGCTTCAAAGACACCAATAATAAGGAATTACAAAGTGAAAAAATTGGTTCAGTAACAAAACTCGGGAAAAAAAATTATTAATGTCAATTATTGCGTCGAAATCACAAAAGGCTCTGAATTTTTTTCTTCATATTCTACTGCGGTGATTCACCTAGACTTGTGTTGATTGTTTTAATTGGAAAAGAAATGAACTATGAAATTTCTATTTTTAAGGGTACTGTGTTAGATGTATTACACTAAGTTTCTACGTGTGAACCGCGAATGAATATGAAAAAACATATTATGGACAACAATCGTCTTCTATACGTCCAAGAATTTTTGAATGTTTATTTATTTGGGTCTGTTGGGTTTGGTTCTTGTTTCATGGACAATTACGTTTACTTCATAATGGGGGCTCCAAGGACCCATGTTTATAAAGAAAAAGACCACTATGGATTTGTATTTTGGTCTAAATTCAAGCGCAACTAAAAGATAGACAAAAACAAAGCAATACAATCCAAATATATTGCAGGTGTAATACGCGAACCGAAAAGAAGAAGACAATTGGCCCTAGCAGGACCCTTCCCCACGCAGTTAAGTGTTAATCAGCCAACTTTTCAGCTTAGAAATACTTCAAATACCCGCCCAAATGCCTCAACAACCACTTTGTAACAAAATTGTTACAAATTGCGTTATCCCCTTTTTTTAGGGACCAATTTCAGCACAGCACTGTAAACCAAATTGTTCCAAAGTGTTAAGTTGCTGCTGCTCTTTATGGCAGTAAAATAACTTTTTACTACGTAAGTAACATTATGGAGCGATGATATCCCTAATACCCATAAAAGGGAAAATGACTAGAGAACTGACGATAACCCAAATGGAGGTAGCCGTTGTTTGTGGTGTCGGAGTACTAATCTTTCCCTGTTAAACACAAGCAGGGGTCCGCTCCAATTTTAAAAACCAAATTGTTACAAAGTGCGTTAAAAAAAATATTAAAGGGGCAGCGTTAAACACACGATGTAACAAAATTGTTAACAAAGTGCGTTAAGCTGCTGCTTGTTGCTGTTCTATATGGCAGTATGAGTTAGAAGTAATGGATAACTTAACACCCAAACAAAATACAATATTTGAAAAATACTTACTATTTCATATTTTTTTTTAGGTTACATGTTTGTAACATGTTAATTCTACCATCAAATTTAACAGTGAAATGCGATATGATGAATTAAGAAATAATGCTATTGACGTCCCATATTTTTTTGGTTATTTATCGTTTATGTAAACTAGGGTATGCATATGGACAAATCAGCAATCCCGGTAAACTCTATACTTTTCCGCGGGCACTTCGGGGGGGGCAAAACGCAAAAACAACGCTATGGATTTTTTTTTCTTTTTGCCTGGCAATGCAAGCGCAAACCTAAACATAGAGAAATGACCAAAAAACTAACAAAATATATCGCCAGTGTTAAAATACGCGGACCGACCCGAAAGCCAAAAATGGGCCCTAGCAGGTGAGGTATAATCCTTGTACAGTTAATTGTTAACTCAACCCAATTTAAAACTTAAAATACTTTAAATACGTCACATGATGATGTACCTCAGCAAAAACCCACCACTTTGTAACAAAATTGTTACAAAGTGCTGTGCTGCTGCTATCTTATGGCAGTAAATAATCCTCACTGAACACTAAGTATATACAATCGAAGAAGTTTATTAAAAAAAACTGATTAACTTAGCAACCCACTATGTAACAAAATTGTTACAAAGTCGTTATTTTAAATGAGAAAAATTCAACCAACTTTGTAACAAAATTGTACAAAAGTGAGTTTAGCTGCTTGCTGCTATATATCCCTTACTTTAGCAACCCATATGTAACAAAATAAGTCGTATTTTAAAGGGAGAAGTTCAACCCACTTTGTACCCATTAGCTGCTGCTGTTCATTATCCCCTTAAGAGGGTAAAAAATAGCCATTGCAATACCGCAAAAATGAAGGATAGCGGTATTGTTTTGTTTAAAATCTGACAACACTACCTTACACACAGGTACGGTTTGCCTCGTTTTTGTTTTTTTTAAAGTGCCAAAAATGGGGTGTACAGACTTTAGGGATATAGAGCAAGCAGCAGGCAACTTAATAACACTTTGTATCACATTTGTTACATAGTGAGTTAAGTTTTCTTTAAAAACTTTGATCGCACTTTGTCACAATGCGACTTTTGTTAAAGTGCCACTTTGAAAAAGTGGCAAAAAATATTAATAGTGCGTTGTCTCTTTTTAAAAAAAATTAACTCAATTATGACAACTTTAACAATAAGTGGGTGATAAAGTTATATAGATAGAGCGATCGAAGTGAGCATGGGACGATTTGATACGAGGCGATTTGGTAATGGTCGAGGTAGTACTTGACCTTTATGGTATCGGGCTAGATTATATTGGAAGAGTTGATATGGGCAAATGAACGGGCGAGTTGGTATGGGTGAGGTGTTATGGAGCGAGTTGATACGGGCAAGACAAATGGGGCAAGTTAGTAATACTGGGTCGAATTAATATGGGCCGATTTGCTATGGACGAGTTGGCATTGGGCGAGTTGATAGGGTATGAGGTTAGTGTTCTTTAATATAGAGCTTTGAAGATTTCATCAAAATTTGAGTTTGTTGCAAGGTTTGCGTCGAAGCTGTCCCTTTTTGTTCTGTCACAAGAGAGGTATCGCAGTTAGTAACATTTTTACGTGGGGAGTAATGTTCTTAAATGGAAGATCTTTGAAAAATTTTCATCACTTTTAATTTTGTAACAAGTGCGTTGAAGTTGTCCCTTTTTTTTTTGTCACGAGATGGATGAAAGCAATTCATAAACAATTTTGTTACAAAGTTGCGTTTTGTATGAAGTGGCGTTGGTCAACAAGGGGTCCATGGAACCCCTAGGGAAATCTTTCACGAGGGATTTTTGTGCACAAAATTCAAGGATGCTTTTTAGCTACTTTTGTTAATGTCAACTATAGGTTGGTGACCCGATCATGGGTGATTTTAATATGATGTTTTCTCTCACATTGGAAGCATATCATAAAAACAAATTTTGATTTAAATCGGTGCATCCGTTTGCATAGTAGAAGCCCATAGGATAGTGGGAAGGTGTTAAGACGTTTTTTATCACAACATCAAAACATTTCTGGGAAAATTCCACAGAGGTAATGAGAAAAATATGAACTTTCTTCTGATATCAAAATCTCATGTTGATGGGGAGAGTGGAAGGACGAGGGTGTCGATCGATTCATCCACTTTAATCCATAGGGTCTTGAATATGGCGTTTACCTTATTCACTAGTAGTATCCAACTTTCCCCTCCACTTCCTCTCTCGCGGGAACTTTATACATACGCATCAGGAGACAGCAAGGGGTAATGCGTTGGGGACGGAGAATTTTTATTTAATCAGATCCTCTGGTACAGTCATTTTTAAAAATTTTAAGGCATTCATTTATTTTATAGTTCATTTGGCACTCATTACAATACACAAGTTACAAAAAAACGGCTTCCCTTAGTTACTAACTTAGTTACTAAAGTTAGCCATCAAGGTTGACCAATTCAACAAGAAATCCCGGTTATGGATTGTGATTGCAAATTTTACATTTGACCTGGAATGCAAACGGATTGAATTCCTAAAGCAACCACCCCTTACAGTCATTGCTCAATTTGTATAGATTTTTTCGACATTTCTATGAAATTGATCGCACTTACCCAAAAAAGAAATATCCATACATGTAACTGAGAGACATAGTCATAAAATCGAATGGATTTTATTGAAATCAAAATTGCCATATAAACAAATCATTCAAAATCTCAAACACCAAGAAACCTTATTTGGAAATTTGAGATATGAAATTGGCCTGAAAACCACAAATACACACAAAATACCTGTATTTGAGGTCCTTCGAAAACGGAGTGGCAAGAACAGCCAACAGGATCCGGTAGACAGTAGTAGTAGATTGGCAATTACCGCTACTTGAAAATTCTATATCATTCAGCACCACAGTGGTTATCACCACAAGCTGTAAGGAAGGAAGAGTAATTTAGCAGCAATATATTATTTTTAAGAAAATCTAAATCGGGAAAAGTGAACGTTTCCGATGAAGGCACTATTTTTATTTGTATCTTTTCTTTCATAATCGACAGCAATTTCTACAAAATCATATACCAAACCGATGACCCTCTAAATGTCACTCGAAATAAGCTGTATTCTTAAAGCAATTGGACATTTTTTGAAGAGCGGCCCCCAATTTTCAAAATTTGATATTTTTCACAGTTACGTTGGTAATTGTTTGGAAACTAAATCTGTGAACGAGAATGCTAAAAAATGGTATTTATCAAAAATAAGGCGATTTGTAATTTGAATTGGGATCCCAAATTGGACTTAACGCAGAGCTGAAATGCTACGTTTATGTCCGTACATGAGGAAATAGTGCACCCTCGAAGAATACCTCTAACTTGACTTGCCCGAACTCTGTTAAAACACTAATGGAGAGCGTAGACACGCACCTGGCGCTATTTTCCCGGCTATTTCAAACTGGACGGCCGGTTCAAGCAGCCGTTGAATTATATCGGGGATCACCGATAATAATTATCTAGGTACAAAAAATTCCCTCTTATGTGACACATAGACATTTTCGAGCTAACCATTTCACAGGTATAGTTACTAGCCCAGGTACCAATGCAACCGTGTAAAAATCTCCAAAATTTTTTGAAAAATTGGGGGAAATTGGGGGCGCCCTTCAAAAAATGTGCTAATATTGATTTAAAGCTTGGACATGTCGAAGTGAATGGAAGGTAAAATGTAGGTATCAGTATCGTGTACGGTAGCTCAATTTAAATCGAATGTAGCATCTTCTTTAAAAAAAAAACAAATTAAAATTTTAACCCTCATGGCACTGAAACGCCTTTGAAATCTGGAGGGCAACACATGTACCCTTCCCTCCTCCACATTCCACCGTTGTAGCACGTTTGACATTCACTGAACGTGGAAACTTGACTCGTATAGGCCAGTAGGCACGCGTGGGTTTGTAGATAAATGGAAATACACAAAAGTATTGTTTTAAAATGAAGGTTCTCCATTATACGAGAACATAAAGAGCAAACTGTTGTTTGTTATTATGGGTTTGTGTGGAATTGTTTATCAATTGAATAGGAAAATACAAATACTTTTAATATTAAATAGGAAATGAATTATTCGTTTAAAATATTTGTGACAAACATGAAAATGTTACGTATCAACCCCTCTTAAACACGATGGTTAAATTCACTTGAACAAAACAAATGAAATTTGAAAACGTTACGCAAAACATATAACTAAGAAAAACCTTTACTCCTCAGACATATTGGATACCCTCTTTGGATGGCATCTTACATGTATCGAATTAACTGATCTGATGACTTATACAAATAGTGCCACTACAGGTTAGACACTTATTATTATAGCCATGTTAGAAGTATCGGAAGCCATATTGGATGCTATATTCAAGAATTTCTGATCCATTAAAAAAAAATATTTCTTATGGTTTGAATTAATTCTTGATGCAAACCAGGATAGATACCAAAGTACCAAACTGCAATCAAAGTAGATCACGCTAGGACATTTATTGTATTGGCGGCCGTATTGAATTAATTGAGGAGTGGTTACAGAATCATATGTTAATTGGTCACAATATGTTCACGAGACATGCTGAAAAAATTCATTTTCGCTTGAACAACATTTGAATGTTTTGTGTTTTGGTGGAAGTTTGATTGTTGCGTGTCTACAAAAGGCTCAAGGTTTTTCGTCTGAATCGATCAGAATCAGAATATAAAAAAAATGGTCTAGAAAAAACCATATATATTAAAAAACAAGGGTGCTTATTTCATATATGAGTCGTAGCTGGAACTACCTCGCACCCCGCTCGTCCGAAGCCTTCGACTTCGCATTGACACACGCTCCGGCGATCACTGGTGAGGCGGTTGTAATAGATTTCCATGTTTATGGTCCGTAACAAGTGACCCGCCTCTGCGCAATTTCTGGCTATCACCAAGCAATGCCAAGTGTGTTCCAAACAAACTGAGCACGAAGGTAGCGCGGTAATTCCAAAGAATTCAGACCTTACGGCGTGGGTTTCTTCTTTTTCTCTCTACTTTTGCCGTAGCTTTTGATAACAGGCATAATTTCACAGAAACACGGCTACGATGAGCAACCCACATAGCATCAGGCCGCCATGTTGAAGATCGCGCGAAATCTTTGTTGAACAGAAGTCAAAATTCTAAATAAATGAGAAGCTCTAACCGATAATTTATTTTCTGAAAGCGAATTCGGAAACGGGCTTTCAGTGTAAACGCCTACTACTCAAATAATTATGCTAATTCATTCTAGTTTGTAATTAATAAATAATATCGAATGCAATCGACTGTTCTCTTAGTCTAAACGTTATTAACGACTGACCGAGCACAGAATCAAAGACAAAAAGAGGTATTTCAAAACTCACAAAAGTGAAAAAAGAGCATTTTTCAAAACTCACAAAAGTGATATCATTATTTCTCCCTCAACATATTGTAGTGGCAATAATGCTTGCCTATGGTAATGCCTTTGTCTTACATTGACGGACCAAAAAAATTGGGCCAGTACACACAGAGGAAACAGGGGAGCTTAAACGGCATCCTAGGCTTGTGAGGAACATTCCAACGAATGGTATGGCCTACAATTCGCCAGACCTCCATCCCATCGAACATCGAGTTGGATGGACCACTTTAACCCTACCCTGAAGTCGAGTTTCTCCCGGAGGAAAGGAAGGAGTGAGGCGAAGAGGGGAACAAGAAAAAGTCGCAAATTCGGGTGGATGGATTCGAACCCAGGGCATTTCGGGCCCAGCCCATGACCCGGGATAGCACGATACGGCGGTTGTCGCTGGCCCGGTTAGCGATTCGTGCCCATAAGAGTCTTCGTTTGATGACGTCCTTGCTACTTTCTGGACTTAGGGCATTTTTCTCAATTAACCCGTGAGCTTTGTGCGATTTAGTTGTTGATAGTGTTAGACGTTCTCTGTATACCCGTGCAATGCAGAGAGTACAAACTGGATAAGTGAAGTTCTTTTAAATTCAAAACACAAGTTTTCTCGGATGCTACAATATGGGTGAAGAATCAACATGCGTGTCCACTATCCGCGCATGATGTGCCGGTTAATGTGACAAAAAATCAATATGGCGAAAGACGTCTTAACCAAGAGGTTTCTATATCGATAAGAGGAGGCAAAATTTTACGTAATCTTTAGAAATCACCGTCTCCGCATGTTTTGCCGACACAAAGAAAACCTAGAGGACCAATAGAAAGCAATGGGCTGCCTCCGCTTCTTCCGCATACTGTTTGTGCCCGGTCTTTGCATATCAACTAATCGGTAGTGATACAAATAATGTATGGTGTTAGAGGTGGCCAGTGTAATAATAGTGTAACCTGGAGCATTGGTGCTCAATACCTTTTTCCTCATAATGCAATTCGCGCTTAGTTGAAAGATGTATCATTGAGGCGGTTTTTTAAAATCAAACGACTGATGTGTCATTTCCATTCGTTTTGTGTGGCCATGGGTAGGGGACAAAATTTAACCACCCAATATCCCCACCTCCCCCCTGATATTTTGGCGGATTGTTTGTATCGAATTGACATTAATGTGTGTATACAAGCAAACCCAAACTGATAATTATTATTCCGTGCAAAGATTCAAAATGTCAGCGCCCAGCCAAGGACGAGTGGTTTGAATGCGTTTCATCCCCCCTTTGTCTTAACCAACCAAGTTAAGTAAAAAAAAACAGACAAACTAAAGTTAGCCAATATGTAATGGCGGTGAACTTTCACGACCTACAAATGAACTCTCATAAGTAGTTCGTGACTGTGATTTATTCCAAAGTAGAACTTATTTTCACGTGTTGGGTTCAACGACCGTTTGTTTGTTTTTTCTCTTACTGGGTTCTAGCTTGAGTGCATTTAGTGCTTTAAAAAAATCAAATTTCTTTCCGGTGCACCAGTTACTGTTAATGCAACCTAGAAATTTTGTTTTCATTCAAATGTTTTCGTTTGTCGTCGAGGACTCGCATCTCGTATTCTGAGCTCTTGGATTTTAATTTTTGCGGCGTTATATATGTCTATCGGGGGTCACATCCGGTAAAAAACCGAAGTATCAAAGTGGCATTCCTACTCCTAAGGGTACTAACTTTTATACTCTGTATAGAGTTTTATACCACTCTCTATGGTGTCAAATATTATAGGTGTATGGTTGGGTTTAACGATCACTTTTTAAAGCCCTTATAGTGATTTAGCTCATTGGCTATGTTTAGGGTGAAACAAGTACCATAAGTCAGTCTATTCGGATGGGTCTTCACAAATTACAGCCACAACAATGGCACAGAACTGAAATTGACATGGATTTTGATTTTGCTCGACAGTGAATTACTTTGCTTGAGGACATCAATAGTAGTAGTAAAAACAACGAAATTTATTAAATGTTCCCAAAATGAATAAACAAAATGACAAGGGACGCATGGGGCGATTTACCACCCCTTACCTCGCACTATGATCTCATTATGGCGTGTACTCCATGTCCACGTTTAACCACTTTCATAACATTCATAATGCCGTCGTCCTCTTCCTCCTCACTTTCAATGTGTGGACCTTTGTGTTAACCCTTCCATTCCTGGATTCATCACTTCCATTATGAGGACTGCCAAATCGCAAGTTTGCTTTGAGTATCGATGTTTGATACAACCGCAGAGTGACAGTATCCCCAACACTTGCAGTTTGCGTAATTAACTGGTGTATTTTGGCTGCATGGGTTTCCAACATGTTAAAAAATGAAGAGAAGATCCTGTTTGAAATTTTGGTTTGATCTGTAGAAGATCTACATGTCTTTAAATGAAATGTATAATATATATTCGAGTCCCATCCACAGTAAGTTCAATTTTGCGATTATACTTGCTACTCCGCGCTATCATCAGCCTCTCACACATAATTTCTGCATGAACAGTAATTCGCAGAGGTTAAGTAACTCCCAATCTCTCTCGATATAGATATAATATATATATATATATTATATATATATATATATATAGTATAATATATATATATATATATTATATATATTAATATATATTGCCTTTGCAGAGGTCTATACTTGACATTTTTCATTACGCTCTCTGGGATTGATCCCTTTAATTCCAAATATAGTCATTATCTTTCCGATTATACCACTATTTTTATATATATGTTATTTTTAAAAAGCAAAATGGCGAACACAATCAGGGTCATTTATAAGATGTGGAAATAGTTAAGAAATATTAATTATTCTTCGTGCATTGTTCCAATTTTGTGTAGTTCTGATTGATTCAGATCAGATTTCATTTATGTAATTAAAATCATTGTTTTGGAACTTTAAAATCTGTCAGTCAATCGTGATATTTGTTTTAGGAACCAGGGAAATGTTTCTGACTTCGGTATATCTTTTACAGAGTGTTCCAAAAAGGTTTACACTTTTTGTCTGCAAATTTCCAAAAGTGTTCGACATATCATATTTTTGTAAGTCTATGGGGGGCATCATGGTTAACACAAGAAGTATCGTAACAATAATCAATACAATTGCCTGAACTGTAGGCCTACTTAAAAAACCTATCGATCACCTTCGAGTTTGCCGTTTGAAAATAAATGAGAGAGATCTCAACCGTGAAACTGAACTTGAAATGTCTATTACATAATAATTAATGGGCATTTCAATTGGAAGGATCATGTTTTGTAAGACTGATCAAGATTCTGCTTGTACATTTTCAAATGTTTGGGGACTAGGATCTAAAGAATAAACTGAGAACAAATTGTGCTCGAAGAGCACGAACCTAGTGTGCAGGATAAAATGATCACTTGATGACTAGCGGAAACATTTCCTTAAGGGTCAGTTAAGGGCCACCAAGACGGACGAAGAAGGAATTTCAAAATTTTAATAAGATGTGAAATAGTGAAATGACCACTTGCTGATCACTGGTCAAAATTTTGTGTACACCATATGCGCTACACCATGAGCATGAAAGTACACAACTGCTGGATTACATATAAGCGTATACCCGTAGTGTCGGGGATTATTGCATATCTCCAAATGGCGTTTATTATAATTATTAAAAACCTTATTACCAAAACCTAATATCCCTAACGTCCCTAGAGGAAGATTTGACAATCAACGGCAGGGGTCCTCCATGATTTTTTTTCAAAAAAGCACTAAAAGCAGTTACGGGACGTTAGGGATATATGAGCTACCGATCCTTAAAAATAGCGTAAATCAAAAATGGCTACCACTTTAATGTAAATGCACATCTTTAGTCAAAAATTGTATTTTGACCGCCCATTTAAATTACTACTGGTCGATATTGTGGTCTCAAAGCTTGTCCCAATTTCTTAAAATTATTTTTATATGTAAAATAAAAAAAAGATCTCTTTAAATATGATGTAAAGTTCTTGTAATGGATAATACAAAGTACCTTGATACATGCAAGACTTGCCAGTCGGATGCTTGCATTAAACATACTGTTGCAGCTGTTTGTAATTGCTGTAATTTTCACTTATTTTTACACCGTCCACAGTCAATAAAGAATTGCCC
>JAMKCH010042540.1:0-22070 GCA_023653785.1 Ophioderma brevispina | reverse complement strand
AATTTTTGTCCAATTTAGCCCTTATTGTAGTGTTGGACAGCTAGGAGGGGTAATAGAATTTCAATTTGAATTGGTTTCATATCACTCGAGTCATAGTTTAATTGCAAATTTTGGATTGGTTGTTATTACGATAGATGAGTATATTCGGGCCTAATTGCAATTGTTTTTGCCATGGATTGTAATACTTCTGCAAAGGGAATTTAATAAATATTTGATTCCAACGTTGAATATTTCTTGCATTGGTTGTTCTTGGTTGACATTTTGACACTGTGAAACATACATTTGCTGTTCATTGAACATCATCCAGAGTAAACACATACTGTATGTTCAGTTCTCATTTTTAACATTTCATGTTCAAAATTGGCTATTTTAACACTTTTGAATGAAATCTATTTTTTTTATTTGTTTAATTTGAACAAATTATTTAGGGTTCTCTTTGTTAACATTACTATTATTTGAACATTAAGTATTCTTATATGGAACACTGCATGTTCTAACTCTTCACACTACATGTTCACATTTTAAATACTTTATTACACTACATGTTAGAAATGTAACACACTTTATTTTAACACCCTCCTGTGTTCAAAAAATGTTACAGTTGAACACCAAAATGTGTTAACTTCTAGAACATGTTCAGGTGTTCGAATTTAGAACACAAAAAGATTGCAAACTTAGGTGCACCACAAGAAACCACATTGGTTCTATAATGTTCACATTTCGAACACATTGTGATAGGTAGTAAATATGTGTTAATTTGTTAATACAAGGTGTTCATTTTCTTAACGTCAGAAATCCATTTCATTTAGAGTGTATGTGAGTAGAACGTACCGTAGGATAGGTTAATTGTACCCCCCCCCACAAAAAAAGTACGTGATCCTGAATTTATATCGACAAGTAGCTATTTCACACAGCGATTAGTATGTGGCTAAGCATTTATGAACATGCAAATAAAATACGATTTGTTAGAAGATTCGAGGACACAATCCGCGGAAAATCTCTGAGTCAGCTGGAATGAGATCAGAGGTTGATTCATGTATAGGCCACTTTCTTTCTTCTTTTCTTTTCTTTCTCCATTCTTCTTTCTTATTTGTTCATGTGGGAATGAGATAGATGAGCCAATCTGGTGGAAAAGGAAGCGGGCAATGATATAGTATTAACTTTAGCAATGTTTAATCGTTTTTGTTATTAGCACCGATTTGTGCAATGGCGCACTTACAAGATTATTCAGCCAACATCACGTATGTTGAATAAGTGATCAGAGTATTGGAAAAAAGAGATTTGTGACTTTACGATGCTACTAGTCACTTTGGCGTAAACCAACGAAGTCGTCTAGAAGTAATTTTTTGCATGATTTTATTTTATAGCCTCTCTGTATCAAGTGGGGCAAGACTCAACGCTGCAAAAAACAGTGCTTAGGAACAAGTTTGCAATTTATGTTAGGTATTAAAAATGTCAATTCTAAACACTTGCCGTCAATATCTAAACACCTAATGTCAAATGCCTAAACATGTTTAGATTTCCAATCATGTTTAGATATTAAACAGATATTCAAATTTTCGATATTTCGAAAGGTGTGTAATTTTGAATCACTGTTTGCAGTGTACATGCATCCACGACACTCCTGGTCTGAAAATATAGATCAAGGGTGGTTATAATATAGTATTTTTGTTCAGGGATGTGCCTTCCTTATTTTCTGCGGGTAAAGATGCTGAAAGTCAATATGAAGGCAATACCGGAACGTACCTCTACTCTCTACTTCGGGTTTGCCATTTGACGCCTGACACAGCTGCTACATTTTGGATGGTCCAACTTAAGTCAACGTCGGGGAAACCAGCGGGACTTCGAAAAGGTATTGGCAATGGTGGTATACAAAATGTCGACTGACACTAAGTGTCAGGGGTTCGTCCGGAAACTAATTCGTAAGTCTAATGTACGATACGGTAATTATGCCTGAGAGCTTGTTAACGATTTCTATTCTACAGTTGTGGCTTAACTGCGTTCGCGAACCATGGGACGTTAGACAGTCGTAGGAACACATCTCTCCGCATAAAATTAGAGATCATTATTACGTGTCTTCGATTTGGGTGTATCGTGGTTGCAATTATGTACGAGTTTAGTGCTGAATGCCGTTCTCGTTATGATTAACAGATTTTACAAGCGTACGTGTGTTTTGGGGTGAGCCTGACATGATAGACTATTGAATCTGATAAGTACTCGGACTACCCCTCAGGGCCCTCGCGTATTAGCATTCCTGCTGGTAATGAGAACTGCGGTCAATAGATGTAGCTATCTCGAGTATAGTATACATTAAATTATATCATAGCATTGCCTATCTTGTTTACTATTACCTGGTACTATTTGAAGATTTCAGATAGGCCTAATACCGGCACAGAAAGACCATGGCTTTCAAACCAAAAGAGGGCGACTATTTTCTTTCCTCAATTAGGAGTCTATTATTTGTAGGTTGGAAAGACATATTTAAAAAAATAAAAAGAAATATAGGCCTATATCCATAATGAGAACAAAAGGATGTGAATGAATATTCAGGCAAGGTAAATTACCTTCAGCCAGCAAGAAGAAAGTTCTGTTTAGCAATTGAAGAAATGGCACGAGATACGAGAGAAAAGTGTGTACTTTTTCAATGCTGACCAAGATTTCGAAATATGATTTTGGGGTAATTATTTAGTCATCTAGACCTAATAGTCACCTAAAATACTTAATTCCACCAATAATTGAGAGAAAATTATGGATTTTTTCGTTTTGATGTAGCGAACAGCCCTAATGTGTAAGTATAACAGAACCGTAGGATCGGTCTAACTGTCGCAAAAAATTCCGGTCCTGAAATTTTATTACAAAGTTAGCTATTTCACACAAGTGATTAGTCTGGGTGGATAAGCATTATGAACATTGCAAAAAATAACGATTTTGTTAGAAGATTGAGGACACCATCCTCGAAAAATCTCTGAGTCAGCCTTGAACTAAGATCAGAGGGTGAATTCATTGTCTAAAGCCCACTTTCCTTTCATTCTTTTCTTTTCCTTTCCTTTTTTTTTTTTCCCTTTCTTCGTCTTTCCTTATTTTTTTTTCCTGTGGCGTTGACAGGTCGATGAGCCAATCTGTGTGGAAAGGGATGCCGGGCAATGATATGATTATTAACTTTAACATGTTAATCGTTTTTGTTAATTTAGCAAATGCCCGAGTTTGCTTCGATTGCGCAATTACAATGATTATTCAGCCACCTGACGTATGTGAATAAGTGACATATTATTGGAAAAAAGAGATTTGTGGCTTTACGATCTACTATCAACTACTTGCGTAAACCTAACGAATTCTTCAGAAGTAAGTTTTGTTGCCATTATTTATTTTTTATTATCCCTTCTGTATCAAGTTGGGCAAGACTCAACTCTGCAAAAAACAGTGCTTAGGAACATGGTGCAATTTTGTTTTAGGTATTAAACCAATGTCAAATCTCTAAACAGGCTTGGTGGCCGTCAAATATCTAAACACCTAATGCAAATGCCTAAACATGTTTGCGATTTCAACATGTTTAGATTTAAACAGATATTTCAAAATATTTAGAAACGTGGATCAAAATATAGCTTAGAAGGTGCTTACAATTCTAACTCACTGTTTTGCAGTGTACTGCATCAAACGACACTCCTGGTCTGAATTATATTCAAGGGTTTGTTATATAATCTTATTTTGTCGTTCAGGCTGTGGCCTTCCTTCATTTTCTGGATATAATGCTGTTACCCATGCTAGATAAGCCCCTAATCAAGATGAATGAAATGCGAACAAGCGGACCGAATCCGTCTGATCCGTCTACTTCCCACACAATACGAGTGTGTTACGTGTGCTCGTGACCACACGTAGTTTTAATCGTAAATCTGGCTTACCCTCATAAGACAACACGTAGCCTACGTCCCAGTTTCACGAACGCGAAAAAAATTTTAGTTGTTAACTTACGTTCGCAACTAGGGCTACGTCAGCCTTACGACTGCTTTCGCGAACGAACCCATGGAGCGTGGACGTCTCAAGTGCAATATAAAAGCAATGGTTTTTGGCGATCTCAGAGAAAAGTGGTCGACGACGATGCAATGACCGGCGTGGGTGGTTCTGAGGGGGAAAAGCGGGCTGATTGCAATGTGCAGGCATGGGGCCAGGTAAAATAATAGGTATTGACATCCGACATGCAACTACATGCAAAAAGTGCAATTTTGCTTCCAATTGCCACCTTGAGACGGGTTAGGGATCATAATACAGATCAACAGTTTCTTTACAAAGAGCTAACATCATTGTCACCACAGGACCCTTCCGAATGCTAAATCGCAACAACCTGCGAAGCAAGAACCTGTTGAAACCAAACCTCATTTTGTTGAAAACACGTTCTCAATGATGATTTTTTTATTCCAAAATTTGGTGATTTTTTTGCCCCAAATCGCTAAAAAAAATAACACGCGGTCTGGGGACGCGAGTGTTGTGTGCCGTGGCGTTTTTTGTGATGGGGCCAAAGGTCACATGAGGTCCCTCAAGGTCACTGAGGTCACCAACAATCACCACCACTCTGCCCCCTCTTTCCACAAGGGAATTACATATCATCATCACCCTAGCACACGGCATGCAATTAACAGTAAAATTCTGAGAGAACCAGGCAGGGCGTGGATAATGAGGGTCAACAGATTTCTTTAGGTATTTAAGGTTGTAGTAAGTGTCCAAGTTATGCATATCACAATATTTTAAAAATCTCACACGACCACCCCTGCTGTGAGATACAATACTCCTGGAATAGGGCCCTATGATTCCCTTTTTTCAGTTAGTAAAATATCATATTATGGCATTTTCGGGAACATTAAAATAAAGGAAGATTAATTTCAATCAAACATAAAGCATACTTAGCAGATGTTAAGTCCATATATTTATCTTCAAGAATTAAATTAAAAAGAGAGAAATAACATTGGGTATTCCTTTTTTTGACAGGGGAGATTATCTAATTTTGACTTTGATCAAATTGCAACAAAAGGCATCATTTTAGCCTATTTTTGAAGAACAATATGTAAAAACTTTTTCATATCTTTTTTCTTTTTCATTTTCAAACAACCGTAATATATTTCTGTCTAAGCGTAACTTAAAAAAGAAATAAAAATCATGGAGCCTCTTTTAGTTTCCAAGATCCACTCTGTTAGAATATGCTACTTTTTTAAAAGAGGCAAATGCACATTTTCCTTAAGATGTGAAATACCTTTTTCTTTTTTGTCAAAAGCCTTTTAATAATTTTAATGTCAGCTTTAGTAATTTCTACTTGGTACTTGATACCAATGCAAGCCTGAGGTGTATAGACGCTCGGGGGTCATCCATTTTGCTCAAGGGGGGGCTAATAACTGCACAGGAAATCCTTGAATTTTGTGCAGTCGACTAAAAATTAAGATATCATTTTAATGATAAATTTATTACTTTTTCAAAGCTGTGACATATTATAAAGGGCAAATCTATAATATCTGCATCTTTGCAACTTCTTCCTACGTACTGACCCTCATCATTACAAAAAACAAGCATTTTTTCTGTAACATTTGTACCACGGTTTAACCAAAAGGGTGGTTAGCCACCCCCTTGGAAATTCATTATAACGCAACCATTTTACCTTTATCTTTTTTGATAACCAGGTGGATGGGCCATGGTACTTCTTACTTCTTCCATTGATACCAAACTAAGTTAAAACAAACATACCGTAGAGAGGGTCACATGATTTCATAAAGTTCGGAAGTGAGGCAAATTGTCAATTGCCACGATACAGTGTATATAGCTAAAATCCTATTTTGCACAAAAAGGTAATGAATGTTTCAGAGTCTGCCGTACTTGCGCATGAGATTTGTGAATGTTGGGGCTTACCTTTAAACGACTTAACCCCTAACCCTGGCGAAGGTGCTCCTATCATCGGTGCTACCTTCTCTCTTCGCTAAATTACTGGGGGGGGGAAAAAAAGGAATGTGAAAACTGATACAAATTAGGTGCCAAAGGGTACAATCGTATTATGCTAAAATTAATAATTATCTGAAAGCTCTTAACAAACACAACAGTGGAAGGTTTGCCTGCGGTGGGTGGTACCCCCCCCCCCCCAACCCGGTAAGATGAAGGTCTATCATCACTTTGTGCTGTACTTGGAAGGACATTTTGGCTCCATGATTATGATCTTGACCAAACACATGCACCTGTCTTCATTTGAATTCCTTGGTCTATGCAACACAAGATACTTTGCAAGGACTGAATATTGTAATGATAGAAAAGATGGAAAAGGTAGAAGGGTAGCAAGTGATCATTAATGAGTTTATATGACAGATATGAATGAATGTATTTTCACATGGGTAGGGGATGAGATCTGTTGTTGCTTCATGGTTAAAATAGGTAGTAGAATCTGGTGCAGTTATTTACCCCAAAACACTTGGAAATATAACTTTATTTACCTTTGAATTGAATTGGAACGTCGAGTGGTATTAGAAGCTTTGTTTGGTGTGCTGGATTGAATTGGCATCAAAGTTGGGCATTGAAAGCAAAGTGTGGAAGAGGGATGAAGGACTGTAATGGGTAAACCAACTTTTTTCATGTTTACAGCTACATATACGCCTCTAAAATTGTAAATAAAGAAGGGAAACCCATTTTAGGCCTTATCTTTGATTACATTCCGCGACGTCCCAAGAATCTGGCAGCTTGTTACATGGTTGGAAAGATTTTGGTCAAATTTTTTTCACATTATTTTTTTTCACATTGGACGGCCATATTTCACTATACGATTAAGGCAGGCATATACCAATTCAAGGGACATGAGGATACTAATTTCCTGCACTTGATTGGTTGGAAGAACACCTACTGAGAACTTTCAAAAGTTTTATTGGCTAAAACAAGTACCAAAACAAAATCATAAGTTTTTGACATTAACGGCTTCGTACTCCGCATTTTAGGAAGCATGCATGAATATACATAAAGACACAAGCATATTCCCGTAAATCAGGTGGTGATAATAAATTACCTTGAAGACGCGTTTAATTTATCAACATCGTAATACATACTACAAAATAGAACCTACTGTCTGTGTAATGTACCGTTACGGTAGGAATGGGCAAATATATAGGTGAAGGAAAAGAAAAGAAGGAAAAGAAGTGTGTATGGTGCATAAAGTTGTACAAATATTAGGTGAAGGAGGTAATCATCTCTGTGCCTGAAGTGGAGGTCGTGAATGTCGAACATGTCGTATTCAAAGTTTGTTATCCGGGTTTAATGCCAGAGCTCCATTCTCAAAACTACGGTACTAATTGGTGCTGTCTAGAGTTATCATCTTAGATCACATTTCCATTGAATCGACCAACACGTAGAGACTATAGGGCTAAATATGTGGCTCCTCCGCCTGCGAGTCTGTCCGGCCTAATGCGTATTACGTTATAATACACCAAGGGCACTAGACTTTCACTATGACGGCGATATTTAGCCATGATAGCGTAGGGGACGACTAGAGGCACTGGAGAGGTCAGTTGCTATAAATGCACAATGACCACTAAATGGTCAAAAGGGCTACTGCTTGAGCACCGATCAGTTTGAGGTCTAGGTCACACACATAGGTCAAAGGTCACATGGTGGTCGATGCACTAGTAACAAAATGGTTTGATCAAAAAAATTGGGCGCACTTTTCTAGAAAGGTCCTGGTGTCTCTTAAATTTAGTATCATCGTATGTACACACGCAACCTCACGCCTACAAATGAAGTTGAGGGCATTTCTGAACTATTCATTTTCTCTTTGTACAAGCATTTTTTGCAAATTAAATCAGCATGCACGAGAAGCCTGGATTTTGTACATATTCTAACATTTTCACACTTGGTGAACAACCAGAACGCAGTGCAGTATAACATACCCTTTTGCGTGCTACATTAATGTGTCACAGCGAATACGGACTTTCCCATATCAGTTGAAGCTTTATCATTGCAAATGTGTATGGCCAAACAACCCTTGTGGAATGGGGGCAAGGAATCATTATTGTTTGCTGTTTCTTGACTATGCCCCCCTACAGAACAGGTTCCCAAGAGGCTATAGCATTTTGGATGTCATTGCAATAGCCAATTAATCGTTTTATTTGCTTTTTACCCCATCTCTCTAGGATAAATCGTTTTTTTTTTTTTTTTTTTTTTAAAATATTTCATAATCTTGCAAAAAATTACTTTTGAGATATCGTCAATTTAGTCTAGAAACACGGTTTAGGTTGTCTATATTTTAGAAATGCGAGTTTGTCTTTCTATGAAATTTAAAAAGTAAGCGGCACTATTTTTTCACAAATATAGTGAAAATTAGGTCAAACTTCAAATTACTTTTGTTGAGATATACATTTTTTATGCCCAAAAGTTCAATATTGCAGCTTGAGAAAACAATAAAATAACATAAGAAATATCAGATGGAATTTGCTTTCGCAAAGTTACTTTTTACCCATAACTTTTGAAACGGATGCTCCGATTGACTCAAACAAAAAGCAATTGGAAGGTATTTTTTGTCTGCATTCTTAATATGTGTTTTTCATTTTTAGCCCCTTCAACACCCTACTTCCCCTTAAACATTGTGAACATGCTGATATTCAATGTTGTACTCTAGTTTGTTTAATTTATGAAATGTATTGTAAACAAAGATGTGATTGTTGTAGATAATTGCGCGTGCTGTTCCTTCATAAATACAGCGCATTTCGCTTAATTAATAACAAAATACCAGTCATTTCTCATTTGTTTGCAAACACCCCCATATAATAATGGAATAGTCCTATAACATAATGCATGTTGAATTTGCAACAATCGCAGGAAGTAAATGTGTGAGTTTATTATGATAACGATACTGTTTGGCATGAAATTATGAAGTAAGTCATTTACACAAAAGGCCATTTTTGAGTATTTTTTGAAAATACACTTTAGTTTTGGTCATGTAAGTAAAATACAGGACAAGGCTCCATGATTTTGAATGCATTTTTGTAATCAAGGACAGAAGAGACATAGAAAGCGACGTGAGAAAAAGTCAAAGTAAGAGAAGTGACAGAAGGACAAATAGAGAGGGCGAGGCTGGTTGGTGGAGGGGGGGCGAGTGTGTTGGAGGGGGAAAGAAAGAGTGTAGGGCAGGATTGGGGTTTAATGAGGAGGGGGATGGAGGAAAAAGGGGGTAAGTTAGAGAGGTGGAGTTTAGGGGAGAAATCCTGGCGAGAGATAGAGTAAGAAGAGAGGAAAGAGGTAGGTAACGGGAGTTTCGGTGAGGGGAGGGGAAGATAGTGTTGATGGGGGGAGGTGGAATGGTGGGGTTATCTAGGTGTAACACTAGAGGCAGAGGAGCGATTGGTGAGGCTCTGGGGCGGAGAACGTATGAGGAGAAAACCACTCTAGAGATCAACAGGGGGGAAAAGGGGTCTTGTGGGGAAACCAGGGAAGACGTGTTTTCAGAGGGAAAGGAAAGAGCATAGAACATGACACCGAGAAGGATTATGGTAGGTGGCTATTCGACCCTCGTCTGGAGGGGCAAACCGAGGGAAAAAAAAACACATAATACCAAAAACAACACGCAAGAAACAAATACGCAACAGAAGAGCACACACAAAAACCCAAAACAAAACACTCAAAACAAACACACAAACACATGAAACGAAACCAAAAAAAAACAACAAAACCCACAAACCAATGAATAAACAAGACTCGAAACAACAAAAAAAAAATACACACAACAAAAAAACGAAGCAAAACACCTACAAAAGAAGAACACAAAAAACAACAAAAAGAAAAAAATGCAAAAACAGAACAAACAAAAACAACCAAAACAACACACACAAGCAAAAACACAAAAACTAAAAAACACCAAATTGTAAAAAAAAAAAAAAAAAAAAAAAAAAAAAAATCAAGACATTAAAACTAGATGCGAAGAACAGAGAAAAAAAACTCACACAACACTGGAAAAAAAAGCCACACAACCAGACCCAGAAAAAAAAACCAAAACACAAAAAAAGCAAATGGAAAAACAGTGCAAAGGAAGAGAGAGTGGGAAAGGAGTAGGAAAAGAGGGAACTCATAACAAGAAAGTAGAGAGATAGTGGAGAAGGAGAAGAGGATCTGACTCGAAGGGGGGTGTGTCGGTGGTGGACACTATCGTATGAAGAGATAGGAAGGTGGGGGGGGGGGTATGTCGAGACACCCACAAACACACTAAACGGAGAGGTGTGTTGGATGGTTTGTCGTCACCTGGATCGCAAAGGGGGGGGTTGTTGGGGTGCGGGGGGGGAGGGAGTGGTGGGGTGTGGAGGTCTGGTGTGAAACCACATGGACGTGTGCAGGGAAGGCGTGTTCAGAAAGGCGGCATTTGGGCTACTAAGAATAGTCACACGGAGAGCAGGGGTGTGAGAGAAGAGGAGTGTGTGATCAACATACGGGGTGGAGGGGGGGGAGAGGGGGGGGAGAGAGAAGGAAGTGAGGAGGGAAGGAGAAAAACAGGGGGGAAAAGGGGACAGGAAAAGGGGAGAAGGCTTCCAAAACAGGGGGTAAGCAGTCATTATGTGGAAGACTTCCGGCTTTTGTGTGCATGGTGGGTGGGATAAAAGAGGAGAGTCAAGACCATATATTCGGTAGAGGGCGACCACGGTTTTGACGGCCTCTGCGTTTTGAGCTTCCGTGTCCCCTTTCTTCTGTAATACTGGTAAAAAAGAATAATAAAAATTAAAGATATGAAAGTTTAGAAATTTTCCCTTAACATTGACCATAACTTGAATTTTAACAATTTAATAAATCAGAAAAATAGCCTCACCCCTCAACATGAAATGGAACATCCATCATCTTAAAATATTTACCATATTCATGATGTAAAACCATGTAATTTTAACTGAGAGAAAATTGGTAATTGTTCAATATTTGTTTGAAAATTCAAACGTTTCTTGAAATATGTAAAAATCACAATTTTTGCAGTTTTTGAGAGGGCTCTGGAAGATCATTTTAGGGGGGTCTGCTAACTTTCTATAGGGGGGACATCAGATTTTTCATTACCATTTCCTGTGAATACTTTCGGGCACTAGATAGAACAAATATGAGTAGAACATTCTGACCCCCTTTCTCCCTGGATTTTGCTATAGTTCCTGGTTTTTCTCAGAATGTCACGCTTAAGGCCTAAGGGTTCACATTGTGACTGCCCAAAGGTCCCATGATGTCACAAAGGTCATATGAGATCCCCAAATTCCACCCCACCGCCGCCCCCCGCCTTTCCACCATTGTAGTCCTTACGGGGGGAACTCATAGAACGGCTGCATCTTATTTAGGGGGTGTTAACATTTGACCACAGACCCACACACGTGTATACAACCGATAATCCCTATGCCTTCTGCATTCTTGCAGACACACAAAATAGGGGATGCCGTCCAGGGGGGGGGGGTGTTTCCATAAGTGACACCCTTTTCTGAAACCCTCATGAATTCGGAAACCTTAACGTTAATAAACCACATGTTTATGTGGTTTTATTCCGTTAAGGTTTCCGATTCATAAGGGTGTCCAGAAAGAAGGGTTGTCACCTTAGTTGAAACCCCGGATTGCCCCTGCCCCCCTCTGCGCCGCCACTGACTACTACTACCTCACAGGGGTATTATTCCATCAATCAACATAATCATTGGCGTATCTTCCATACGCGTTTATTAACTTTCACAAAAGTTCCCAAAACTTCGTCATCGTCATTGCGTTGTCATAAAAATCACTCTGGCTTGTGAGTGTGTGGTCGGCCTACAATGTATAGGGAAAATAGAAATGTGATTAAGAAACACTCCCTGGAACCACTTTGAATTTTTTTTAAAACAACCCCTGCGCATCTTCCTGACGGCTTGAATCCTCAGGGATTTTTGGCCAGTACCAGACAAAACAGACAAGGGCGCACGTTGCCACTGCAACAAGGGCACAGATTGCCTAGTCCGAGGTGCTCTGACTAGACACTCCATATTTTAGAGAATAAAGGTATGATTTGGGAAACCGTTACTCTCTTTACACAATTGAAACAAGGCGATACCATTATTTAAGTGGAAGAACGAGGCCGGAGGCCAAGTTATTCCACGCAAAAAATAATGGTGTCGCCGGTTTAATTCCTCGTAAAGAGATTACGGTCCCCAAATCATACCTTTATTCTCATTCTTAACAGCTCTGATCATTTAAGGTAATCTTTAACCCATTTTTGCGATACTTTACGGCTAATACAACAAGAAGGACTGCCACCACCCAGTGACACATCGAGCGAGCGAGTTCTAATTGAAAATCTTCCTTTGAACTCGTATGTAATGTTATTCACAGCAACAAGTAGCAATTTTATGTCGCTATCTCCTGTCTGGTTAAAAAGTCTTTCCGTATGAACACTAGAATTTCCGCGAATGAGCCAGTATGTATCGGAGAATGTATGTAGCTCGCCGTGCGTACGCGGTAGCATCTGTGTAAAAGACAAATTATAATTGTTTCGCATCACTGTAAAAGGCGAATTTAGGGCACGAGAGACTAATTTATTCGTTTGGATTTTGACATGAAGAGGTAAAAAACTGTGATTGGGTGACTATTCTGATTCAGGTCTAGTCTCAGTATTTATCGAATCCACTTCGATTGTCTAATGCTTCAAATATAGAGGGAATAGTGATCGTGTCTGCTGGTAGGTTTTCACCCGCGGCCTATGCTACAGTACAGTAAAGAAAACTAAACTTTTGGAGTACCGCAGATTTTCCCGAACCTCGCGCTGCGCGGTCGAGGCTGGTTCTAAACGAACAGCCTTAGCCCAGCTAAGCCGATCATCTAATATCATGAATATCGTATAGTTATATGTGGGATACACTCCCGCATACGCCTATAATCTTGCTTGTTTACAACTTTGATACACTGGCATATCCACCATTTAGGCCCGGAGTTAATATGTGTAACATTAACATGCCATGATATAATGGTAGTTAAATTCCTTCTGTGCCCCATACCAGCATGCCCAGGGCCAGGCCATTTTCAAGGCACAGTTTATGCCCAAACTTGCAACCTAAAAAATCAAACTTATTTTTTATTATAAAATTTCTGGTTTAAAAAAAAATATAGTGCTCAGATTTTGTTGCAAATGAGTAAAATAAACTGCAATGTACATACGTTTCACTAGCGTTTGACCGCCAAGCAGAAAGAAAGTCGTGTCGCCTGCTAAAGCCCGAGAATCCAATCACGCGACTCACATCTCCTTTCTAACTTAGTAAAAATATATTGTGAACAAGATGGGAAAAGAGGAGTTTCCCCACCGTAACTGTTTTCACGTTCAACCAACACGAAAACACTGCATATGTTGGGGATACACGTAAAAATTTCAAGTTACAAAATCTGTTTATAGGTTAGAGTGTTTATACTTGAGATTTCAAGTCATTAAACGATGTGCATTTTTTAAGTTGGCTTCACCATTTGATTAGGGTTTGTAATAACACTGCAAAAAGATCTTTTTTCTGAGTGTGGTATGAAAGTAAGTGTTTAAGCTTTTTGATACCACTCATCCTCCTTGAGCATGGGTTGATGCAACCGTGTTCAGAGCGAGCTATTCCTTAAGATTGATTGCTCACCATAATAGCAGTAGCTCACTACACGGTCTGTTTGCAGACATACACTGTGTATAGAGAAGTTACGTCCAGGCGCGTAAACCAGACCGAGCCTCCCGGGGGGCAAGCTCAAGAAGTTCCCCTTTTTTTCCGGCTCGCTTCGTTCGCCCGGGTAGACCCATATTTTTTTTCCAGACGGTTCAAAATTCTGCAAGAGCGGGGGGGGGGGGGGGGGGGGATATACATTTCGAACGGGGCAAAAAAGAAAAGACCCACACAACACCCTAAACCTGAACAACCATTTATCGTCTTTTCCCTTCTCCTTCCCCTGTTCTTCTCTCTTTTTCCCTTTTCTCCTTCCCCTTTTCTTCTCTATTTTCCCCTTCTCTCCTTCCCCTTTTTCTTCTCTTTTTCCCTGCTCCTTCCCCTTTCTTCTTCTTCCCCTTCTCCTTCCCATTTTCTCTTCCTTCTCTCTTTTCCTTCTCCTTCCCCTTTCTTCTCTCTTTCGTCTTTCTCATTCCCTTTTCCTTCCTTTTTCTCCCTCTCTTCCCTTTTCTTCTCTCTTTTCTCTGTTCTCCTTTCCTTTTCCCCTTCTCTTTCATCCCTCTCTTCCCTTCGTCTCCCCTTCTTCTCGTCCAATTTTTTAGCTTCTGCGTTCCCTTTTAGGTTTCCGGGGGGGCAGGGCCTGCCCCCTCTGAGCCCACCCCGCTGGTTCCGCCACTGTGACGTCAACCATCAGCTCAGAGCTCTTAAAAATGATTTTGAAAAAAAAAAAAAAAAAACAGTTACAGAATGGTAAAACACTTGCAATGCAATTTAATCCAGCAAATGCTGTGTGACGCATCTCTCAATGGCACTAACCCAAAACCTCAGAAATTTACGCAATTATTTCCACAGGAACTTAGTGTGGTTATTCGCATCCCCTATTTGGATGCACCTACAAGACATTGAGCTGGGACACAATGTTGGTCTGTTACATACAAGCCAGCAGAATGCTTGGTCTGGTGAGACGAAACTTGTCAGCATGCCCTGAAAACTGAAAGAAACGCTTTACAAAAGCATGGTCAGGCCACATACTGAATAAGCCTTTCCCGTGAGAATAGATACCTGCTGAACTTGCTCCATGTTCCTTCTTTGAGAGATATTCTCAGAATGAATGAATGCAAGTTTTTACTGAGAGCAATTCTGATTATCCACAGGTTGGATTGACATATGATTGACAGGTACTTTTGAAAGGCTCTTACAACTCGTACATCTTGACACGCCAGTGTGGGTCTGTCACCTAACAATCGGGCAACTCAACACGCGTATCGGGTCTTTGTTCATAATTGGATAATTAAACTGGGATATCTCTTCGGACTCGGTTATTCTGGACTTCCGGTAGGGGTACCTGCAGTTTTATCGGCGAAAGCACTTAATCTAATACGGATCCAAATCACAATTAAGGCTAAACATTGTATTAAATAGCAACTATGGGCCACGATCCATATTCATTGATGAAGTCGACAAGAAATTAACTTTGATGTCATCTTTAATCGATGCCAGATCGCCAACCCACATCGCCATAAAGGGCGCCTGGAGTGTTTTGGGGCGTGGTGCTTTAGTATTGTCTAGTCCATTTTAATCTGCATATTTTCGAGCCTTTTGACGTCTGCCGCACTCTCACAGGTCCACACTGAGCTTGCATAGTTAATACTACGGAAAGAGCCCGCTAAGTTACGCCAAAGAATATCACCATAAGTAATCCTATTGAAATCATCTTGCTCGTCAAGGATGGATTTTATATACCAATGAGTCTGTACCCCTTTTATAAATTTCTTAACAGCGATGGTCAGAAAGGTATTCGTAATATTAACACCCAGGTACTTGTAATTATTGCAACATGAAATAAGGCTATCGCCAAGTTTCCACGTTTTATCTTTAATCCGCTTTGCCACAACAACACATTAGACTTATTATAATTGAAGTCAAGTTTCCACATACGGAGAATGGGAGGCAAGATTTTAACATTTTCTGATGTTATCCTCGTTATCCGCAATTAAGTACAACACGTCATCTGCCCAAAACTAAGCAACTATCTGAACATCACAAATACGGCACTCCTACTTCACAATCTCTAAGAACTTTGCAGTTGAATTTATATAACGGCGACAAAAATTGTTACAATAACACAGCTTGCTTCACTCCTTGCTGCCACATCAAATAATCAGTTTCACTATCACCAAATTTTACATTACATTTGCACCGTTTTTATCCAGCTGTCAATCAATTTCCAAATACTACCCCTTATACCAATTCCAGGGCTACGGCAAGCATACCATCTCTCCAACCCGTGTCAAAAGCTTTGCGGAAATCCAGGAAGGCCAAAAAGTGCTTTATTTTCTGCAAGTCTTGTCACAATGCTTTAAGAGTGAAGATGTGTCCCACACCTATGATTCTTTCTGAATCCCCCTGGATTCTGATAGTAAGCGTATGAGTTTCTAGAACCTCAGAATCGCTTTGGAGATATGCGGTTAAAAATCTTTGGATGGACGGTTGAAGTAGGGGAGACCTCTAATTATTTAAATCACGTTTGTCACCTTTCTTAAGATGGGGATAATCATATTCCTCTGTTCCACTCGCTCGGTGTCTTTTCTAATGTGGTCACCTGTTTAAAGAGGTTCAATACAGAATATAATACCGCTCACCCCCATTTTTACTAGTTCATTGGTGTGTGTCCTTACCTGGCGATTTTTTTTTGGCTTCAACCCTAGTGACGAAACAACATCATCAATATCTATGTTAATAGTGTGCAGTACATCGTGCATGTTGTTTAGTCATAATATTGTTACATTTCCTAATTTAACATGGCTGATGAATATCCGTCCATGACTGTCATTGTGCACTGTTTATTCATGTTTCAAGATGATTGTAGTATTGTTGATTGTTTGTCATGACCTTTCTATCATATGTCCATTTTCTGAATTCGGTACTTCAATGACTTCAATTATTTCTATATTTTTGGACCTCTTACGTCTCTCCAAAAGCTCTACTTGAACGGGGCCACCGGCTTTGGCAATGGCCGACAACTGCGATCGACGCCGCATTTGTGTGATGCGTTGTTTAATTAGGTGCTTCAACGCGATTTTTTATCAATGTAATCCTGCCAAAGACTATCCCCCATGCTTTTGTGTTGTCAGAATCTGAAGTGGCCCACTTACGGTGGCTTGGGCATCTTTGCTTCCTGGCCTTAATTGCTCGTTACTGCTTATCCCACCAGTGTTTTTTATTACAATTGGAATTCTTACACCTTTGTGTTTAAAGCCGCCGAAAGAAGTTTGGTTTTCCAACACTCCACATGGAGTCTGTCATTAATCAAAAACATTAGCATCCCATTCAGACTGGATCGCATCTTTATATTCTGAACGTCATGATTTTTCTTGATATTCCAAACACCTTTTTTCTTTGTTGTACACTTTCCACAGGATCGTCGAAAAGCTTAGGTAAGAACACATATTATGATCACTACGCAAATATGAATTTACGTTCTATCTACAACTCATAGTATTAATACATTTATAAAACAATCAGATCCAGAAAATAATCTATAGTAGACGAATGGGTGTCTAAACCAAGTAATTTGTGGCTATACATTTCTTAGTACAATTAACAGACATAGATCGGCATCATCCCTGAAGTCTAGGAGCTTCTCGCCATTATAATTAATCTTGGGATCACCGATGGTATATTATTGCCAATCCTACCATTAAAGTCCCCATATCAAACTGTTTTGCATCATCGTCGTCATCTTGGGTTTCTTGTATCTTAATAACCTCAGAGAAGAGTTGATTATATAGTTCGTCAGTCAGTTGGGATCCGTACCATCACCGGAAATACACCATCGCCATGTAACAATGAGTTAAACCTACTTTGTTTTGGTCCAAATCCGTTCGAATTCGTCGGAATTCGAATCAAACATATTATCCTCAACAATATCTATAGAATTAGAAATGAGAAACAATACTCACCGCCCTCCTTGATTATACCTTTTTTTAACACCCATTTATAACGCCGCAATATTAATGCTATCATCATATTTTAGGAATTTTCAGCCACACCGGGGGGGACAATATCAACCTGATTTTTCTAAGGAATGTGGGAATCTCATACATACTAGATTGGACCCTGTTAACATTGTTGAACGCCACTTTAATCGCAATTTTCCTTTTCAGATTAGATGTTTTACTTTGTTTACCCCGTCTGTGCCTTCTATTCGGCCTACTTTTCTTGGCCTCACGCATCATGTGAATTACAGATCATGGATGGTGATGAGATGATATCATGATGGGGTGTTGATGACGATGATAATGATGAGGAGAGTGATGGTTATTGTTTGCAAATTATTAAAAGATTCATTGATGTACATAAGAACAACAATTACATTTCTGTGTGATTAGTGGAATTTCAGTGGATCAGAAAACTTTTCTGTGTGATTAGCAGCATTTCAGTTTGTGATTTGTATTACGGTCGTTCTGGCGTTCGCGTAGTGGCATGTCAGTGTGATTAGCAGAATTATGCTGATTATAAAAAAAAAAAAACCATTTTCAGTGGAGATTTGGGAAGTTCAGGCCAGTCAGTGCAGGAACAGTATGGAGCTCATTTGATAGTGTATGAACTTATGCAATGGCATAACCATAGCTACTTGCTAAATGAATAACGAAGAGGAGCTCATTTCCGTGTCATTCCGTTTTGGGTTCTTTTCTTTTGTTAATTTTCAGTGTTTCAATTTCAGTTTTCAGTGGGGGTCATTTCAGGGCTTTAGTTTCCTAGTGAAATTATCTCAAAACATACACATTTCAGCTCTGTCTTGTTTGGCCTTAAAATGAACAAATTTTGCCATTTGAGGTTAAATAAGAAAAAAACATTGTAAATTCGATATAAAATATGCATGTTTTTCTTTTGTTTGAACTTTATCTTGTCCGATTCTTGACTATTTGGGCTTTACATTAAGCCCTATTCAACGATTTCTTTAAGAGTAAACAATCTCTGCAAGACCGGTTTGAATGTTAAGTGGTCCGTTTTCACAAGAACTTAATCAGTTGTTTTTATGACTTAAAGACACTATCAGTGATTTGAAACATATTTGAAATTTGCAGGAATAGCCTCAAAGTGAAGGATAAGTCTGTACTATGAGAATCTCTAGTTACCTTTTCCAGCTGTCGAATTGAAAGAAAAGGAAGAAAACGCAGTGTTCCAAGATAACTATCTCCCATTCAATTACGGTTGTAGTAAAGTGTCTTCCGTTCGGACAGTATGACTAAAATCCCGAGTCTGTCCTTGGGGGGGGGGGGGGGCAGGTAGGTGCTTCTGGTCTATCATTTGCAGGGTATGTTAGGAGTACTTGTCCTTGTTACGTACATGCTAAAAATTGTGGTTTTGATGATTTTTCGATTTGCTGATTTAGCAAATCACTGATAGTGTCTTAACACTATCGCACTTTAGACAAAATGAGCATTTTGGATTAAAAACAAAATGATTGGTGGGTTAAATCAATGGCGCGCTTCAACATTAAATATACCCTATCCCTTATATCTACCCACTGTTTACTAGTATTCAAATATATGCAATGCAAATGGTGCAAACGCACACTGCAAAAAATGTATTTTTTTCGGTCCCCGTAATGTTTAATATCAAAACCGTCATCAATCCTGACTCACCGTCCTTTGATATTAATCCTAGAGCACGTAATCTTTGCTGTCTGACAAGCATGTTTACGGTCTGTTAACGCTTCTCCACTTCAGTGATCCGCACAAACATAACCCGCGACACAATCAATAGTAACGGTTTCCATTACCCGGTATAACTTTACGATAATCATATTGGAATGAATTTAGTAAGTCTGCCACCACTTAAAATTCGGCACTAAATTCTTTCCAATAATATTACGTCATCACCATGTCGGCAGTCTATAACTCTCTGTACCTGCACACGCCTCGGCACGTATCTTCAACGCTTACTTGTTATCATATCAAAGGACCTTGTTATCATAACAAAGGACGGTGAGTCAGGATTGAACGTTTTGTTGTTTAATAACTCGTATCTGCGAGAAGACCATTACTGTAAAGTGACGGCAAAAGCCTCAAGATTCTAGATAAAGACTAGAGAGCAAATGCCTGTTTTTACCGGATTTTTGGGCATATCGCCAACCTTGTTTTTTGGAAAGTTCGTTTTTTTGTTCATTACGGGCATTTTTCCGGCATTCAACATTTGCAGGTAAGAAGTCCCGTGAATTGCCATAGTATAGAATTACTGGGCCTTTGCCAGTAAAATCACAGCAGTTGTACCGTAGTTTCTCACATTACGGGATCCGTAAAATTACTGTTCTTTTTTACCAGTACACCCGCACACCTGCCTTACACGGACCAACGATTAACATATGCCCTATATTGGCCTTAAATAAAACCTGAAAATATCACAAAACGATTACATATTTCCTAACAAACCACGGTGAACATGGAACGTCCTTTCAATAAAACACATAAACATTAACAATATTTGTCCCTTCAAAACAATAACAATTCCTTCATATTCAATTCGTACGTAACTTGTTAAAACAGCTTAAAACACGCACACCCACCCAGCGTATATTCTACCAAACAGACGCGCACACACCTCACCTATTCACCTATACCAAACCAGACATACACAGAAAAGGCTTTTGGCCGCACTTTTAATTGAGGGCTAAACAAAGTTGGCGTACGAGTGGTGGGTACGGAAGGTGAAAACTGAGGAGGGCGCAAAAATCATTCATATGCGAAGGGTAGAATAGAATTAATGCCCCTCTAATCATTTTGAGGTCATCTCTTCAAACCCAATTTGCGATACTTTATAACTTATACGCTTAAATACACAAGAAATGCTTCCACCACCGGTTACCAACAATCGACCGGGAAGTTCTAAATTAAAAAAATCTTTCTACATTTGAACTCGTATGTACATTTTATTCACAGCACAAGTTTGCAAATTAATGTCTCTCTCCTCCTTTTCGGTGAAAGAAAGTCTTCCTAATGACACTAGAATTTCCTCGAATGAGCTGTTTATCGTAGAATGTATGTCTCGACGTGCGTACGCGTACATCTTCTTGTTTAAGAGACCAATTATAATTGTTTTCGGCACTGTAAAAGGCGAATTTAGGCACCGAGAACGAATTATCTTCGTGTTTGACAATGAAAGAGGTGAAAAACTGTGATTTGGGGGTGAATATATTCTGATTCCGGAGCTAGTCTCAGGTATTTATAGAATACAGCTTCGATGGTCTAATGCTTCAAATATCGAGGGCATAGTGGATCGGTCTGCGGGTAGGTTTTTTTCCCCAGCGGCCTATGCTACAGTACAGTACGAAAAACTAAAGCTTTTGGAGTAACAGATTTTCCCAGACCTCGCGCTGCGCGCTCGAGGCTGGTTCTAAAAAACTAACTAGCCTTAGCCCAGCTAAGGCCTAATCAATATCAGACTTTCGTATAGTTATATGTGCAGACACTCCCGGCTACTACGCCTATATCTTGCTTGTTTTAAACAAACATTTGATACAACTGGCCTTCCACCATTTTGCCCGAGTTAATTATGTAAACATTTACCTGCCATGATATAAGGAGTTTGAATTTCTGTGTCCCCCAAATACATCATGCCCAGGGCCATGCACTTTTCAGGCACAGTTTATTTATGCCCAACTTTTGCAACCTAAAAAAAATCACAACTTATTTTTTTATTAAAAATTTCTGGTTTAATAAATATACAAAGTAGGTTTATCTGTGCAAATAATGAGTAAAATACACTGCAATGTACGTCCGGTTCACTCTAGACTGTTTGACCGCCAAGCAGAAAAGTCGTGTCGCCTGCGAAAGCCGAGAATCCAATCCCGTGACTCACGTCTATTTCTAACTTAGTAAAAAATCAGGTTTGTGACCACGATGGGAAAGAGGAGTTTCCTCCCCAACGTAACTGTTTTCAAGTTCACCAACACGAAAACAACGCATATAGTTGATACCCTTAAAAATTTCAATTACAAAAAGCTGTTTATATGTTATAGTGTTTATAACTGAGATTTCAAGTATGTAACGAGTGGATCATTTTTTAAGTTGGCTTACACTCATTTGTTAGGTTTGTAATAACAATGCAAAAGATAATTTTTCTGAGTGTGTAGAAAAGAAGTGTTAGATTTGATATACCCCTCATCCTCCTGGAGCATTGGTATTGCAACCGTTTTTCCGAAGCGGAGCTATTCATTATATTGAGTGCTCACCACAATAGCCGTAGCATCTCACTAACAAAACCCGTCTGTTTGCAGACGATACCGGTGTATAGAGAATGACGCGTCCATGCGGCGTAACCAGACCTGAGCCTCCGGCGGGCAAGACCAAGAGTTCCCCATTTTTTTCAACTCGCTTCGTTCGCCGGTAGACCCATATTTTTTTCTCAGACGTTCAAATTCTGCAGAGCTGGGGGGGGGGGGGGGGG
>JAMKCH010042539.1:0-55192 GCA_023653785.1 Ophioderma brevispina | reverse complement strand
CTGGAAGGTTCGAAGGCCTCAAGTAAGACTTTAAACATAGCACTTGGAAGGCCAAGTTATTCTAGAATATGGGACGTGTCCTTCTATGCTGTTGTTTCGTAGTATGCCCCTAAAGGGGTTGGGAAAACCAAGGGTAAATTATTATAATATTAAAATCATATAACCGTCTGTCTTTCCCGCAAATAAAAACGGCACATTTTCTTGAAATGAAATAAAAATGTCACCTCAATTCATTTCAACTAAGGGGCACTACGAAATTTATAAGTGTTTATTACAAGACGGGCGTCAGCCGTCTTGTTCTATTTTTGATGGAGTTCTTTGTTCTATCAACATTTCAACTGAGTCTAGGTCAGTCATCGTTTGACGTATTCTGACTAGACTTACGTCAAATGGGACCCCGCTGACCAGTCCCATTTAGTCATATGGACATTGGACCCCTGTCTGACCTTTGACCTGGCCACACGCGTCAAATAGGTAATTTAATGTTACAATTATCTTCTTCTACAGGATTACGCGGTATCAACTAAACTGGTTCAGAGGGAACCATTGAACATTGCTTCATATAGGGTGTTAGGGATAAGGAGTCAAAAGGTCATTAAGGGGGTCAATTTACGGTTGAAAAGCAAAAAATTGTGAAAAATATTCAAAAAAATCGCGTTGTCCTTACAAATTACGTAACAGAGTGACGTCATAGGCACATGTCTTGTTACCCCAGGCAGGTTATTCGGGTGTCCACAGTTTTCAGATTCAAAGGTCATTAAGGGGTCACTTCCGGTCAAAAACAACCAAAAATATTCCAAAAATATTCAAAAAAATTTTATCTCAAAACCCAAAAATGTCGTGATTTAACTTGTGATATGCATTTATTTTTTGTACCTGGTGTATGCAAAGGTATTTTATTTTGGAGGTCAAAGGATCTTTAAGTCGTTTCCGGTTTTATTTTAAGGTAAATATTTCAGAAGAATTTTTATCTCCAGAACTACGCATGTAGAATTTTTTTATTTGCATGGAACAATGCATTTTTGTTGGTACAAGATTTTTTTTTATACCGGGATCAAAGGTCATAAAGGGGTCAAAAGGTCCAATTTGCCAAAAAATGCTAAAATAAGACCAAATGGCTATATCTCAGCCTTAGAAGACAGATAAAGCTTGTTATTGGGACAGTGATGTGAACATTAATGGCCCAAAAAAAGTCTATGATGGTCCGAAAAAAACCCCCCAAAGGTCAAAGGGTCAAGTCATAAGGTCAAACTCTTTACAAACAAGCTCGATTGAGCTGAAATTTGTCAGGGATAATCCTGGTGGCATCATAAATACAGAAAACAACTACAGTTGACCCCATCCGTGACCCAGGGGTCACCATATAGGGGTGGTGAAAAAGGTCAATTCCCTAACATGCTTGGATTGAGTTGAAACTCCAATATTGATCCTTGTAAAGTGTTAACACGTTAAAGTAAAAATACATTTAATGGACATTGTGACATATTGGTGAAGTTACAGGGGTCAAGGTCAAGGTACCTCAAGGGGTCATAAGGGGATCACCATCATTCCCAATACGGGCCGTTGTAAATTAGAGTCAAAGGTCTAGTTTGGTTAGCTTATAGTCTATTCTCTGAAACCTGTATCAATATACGGAATTATACAGGTAAAAGAAAAGGAATCTTAAAATATATTACCGCAATTTTACGCCTACATTATGTATGTTTTATTTTTTGTTTACGGGAAATTCTAATGAGTTTACGGGTAACTTCATATCAAGGGAAAATTTAAATAGTTTTACAGGGATCATGAAAAGTCCTATATTTTGCATTTATGATTCGCATCCTCCGTTACCATTAGATGAAAGAAGATCTATATATATTTAAACATTATAAATTAGTGTTATCAAATATAATTTTAAAAAACAAATAAAAATGTTAAAGGGTCCTTGCAAGTTCGGTCCTAGAGACCTGAACGGCATTAGACACGCAAATTCACGCGATTCGTGGCCACTTTATCGATTGGTTGAAAATGCATTCCTCGTACATACATTTTTTTCAGTATAAACATTGTCCTTTTTAGTATACTTGCAAACATGTAATTTTGTAATATTTTGATGAAACCTATTAAAAATGGACAGCAGTGTGGAATGAAAATACCATTACAAAGGAAAACTTACCACGTAAATGAACCCTACGGGGGCTCATGCTTGACCCGGTACTTTTAAAAATATCTTAAGATGGATGATACAGAGGTATGCTAAACTGAGAGTTAGTAACAAACTCTCTAGGTACTTCAAATTGAGTAGCTTGGGTCCCATCTTACATTCATTTCTTAGTACCTAATATGCTAACGAGGGAGTTGGAGTAGGGGCGTATAATGTTTGAACGATATTCCGCTCTTGGTTAAGATTTCAGTGGTAATTTTGATAGTTAGATTGTCTGTCTCAATGTCACTTTTATCGTTCGGCGCGTATTCAACCATTTTGCATAAAATTATAATTAGGGTATTAATGGTTGGTAGATATTCTGACTATGTAATTAAAAGTAGTTTTAAAGAGGGGGAGGAGGAAATAATTACTAAAAGGACGTCTTTGGACAGGGGGGATTACTCGGGATGACATCCTACTCTTATCGAACTGGCTGCATTGTTACATAACTTACGTGTGCAGGCGTGACTCTCCCTGTAAAAGGGACCGACGACTTTTTTTCTTAACGTCCCTTCCGAGGGGGATATTTCTTAGGTTCGTTTGGCCCAAGTCCAAATGGACCACAGGGGAGAGTGGAATCCCTGTTTTAATTCTTATACAATCAAAATTCAGATTTAGACTGATAAATCATGAAGTGGCCTGCGGGACCGGAACCGGGGACCCCCTTGACATATAGGCAATTATCTAACCAGTGACTTGTCGAGATCTTAATCAACCGCTTCTGGGTGTACTTTTAGCAAGGACGAACACTTGCTCGAATGTAATTCCCACACTGTATTATTTTATATAGCAGTGGATGATTGTATGCATACAAGTAGTAAACTCTATTAATATACTCATAGGTTAGTTTAATAACATTTGGCGGTTGCGTGGTTTCATGTATAAGATACTCGTCTTAGTCTTTAATAGCTTGTAACACCTGAATAAACTGGGTTTTATTAATTCAAATAAAATGGTTTTAATAATTCACGAAATGAATAACAATTACACATGAAACAGAATTCGGTTTCATGTTGAATATCCATTCTAATATTGTTAAAAATCTAAGTAAAGCTAAATAGGAAAAGGAAATGGAGAAGACTGGGGAGTATTTGGAATACTAAAATGGTTGTTGTGTCAGTTTTATACCATATTAAACTTCAAGGCCAGTCATTACGAGTACGTATTGACTTAAGGAGCTAAATTAGTTGTACCATATTGCAGTTTTAGTGTCCACTGATAAACGGGCTTGACCTTTTGCCCACCCAACCAACTCATTGTGACATGAATCCATTCATAAGTTTGATCGTATGTAAATGAATCACACTTCACAGGGCACCATCCAATCACTGATCAATGACATGCTATGGGTGAGCGATTACCCACACAATGTGTGCATGAACATTGGCGAGTAGGCCTGTTTTTACATATGTTGGAAGCCTTGTTAGAAATGTCGTTGCGGATCTTTTTCAGCACCGTATGCCAACCAAATTACACCACCTTATAGAAAATAAGATTATCTTGGTGGTCAGCTTGTACGAAGAGTATAGGTCTAACCGTTTGTCCATGGCGCCCTCTTGAATCTGCCCAGCAATCACTGGTGATTTTGCCATAGAGTTAGCATTATACCATACTAAAAATAGCACTCTTTACTAAAATTACCATTTTCGAATTTTTCTGAATGTTCTACAATTAGAGCTTCTACCAAGAAAATCCCTTGGGCACTTTTCTCGCAACGACGTTGAGTTTTCTCATGTCCTATGCGTTAAGCACAGGACGCATGACAGGTCATAGGCCTATTGAATGCCACTGTGTGCACAGTGAATAGGGAAAATGGATAACTGCAAGATGCTTGGAACATTTCACCTTCCGAAGTGAATCCATTGTAAGGCATTTTCGGAGGCAGTATTGAAGATTAAGACGAGTGAGACTATTTATCAAGCCAATCTAATACGATTCATAACGTGTGAAATCGCAAATTACAATACGTACGTTGGGCTACCCTACAACAACCAGTCTTATGGTCACCCTATAGATCCAGCCCCTTGCAAATCACGGGCCTTCCGCATGCTTTAGTAATGCATGTGCTAGAATTGGAATGAATGAAAAGCTCGACTCCACTTCCCATGCACACGGACCTTTTCGCTCCGATGACCCTAAATACCCAGAGATGTCAAAACGTTCACCAACATCAAGTGAAAGCAAGTCGTTGGTCTAACAATAAAAGCATAATTTATTTATGCGATTTGAAGTTATACCTGTCAAGTATAAATTGTAACTAGAGAATATGGCTTCTTATGAGTGCCTACCATATGTAAATGTCATTCATCTAATTGAAAAACAAACGCTTTCGTTCCATTCACACTTTATTCCATGTTGAAACGTTTATTAGCTATGTAACGAGCTTCAACGTAATTCTGCATGTCAAGACGCTGGCTAGGTCCCCTTTCCGAGATGCAAAGCACCCAGCAAGGCAAAGACACTCCCTCGGCTTAGTCGGCCCAGGCTAAGCGATATGGTTCTAGAAGAGTCACCCATAATTCGATGCTTACCGTCCACGGATCCGCTCCAACAGCAACGGGCAGCCCAGCGTTTGTTCATTTACTAGATCTTGAACCACAAAAGCTCGGACTCATGAAGTAACTTGTCGTTCCCTTGCGTGTCAGTCATAATAAGTAAAGCATGAATAATTTATTGTCGCCCCCCCGAATACATATGGAAAAACAATTTTCCCCCGAAGATTTTCTCGCATCACGAGAAACGAAAAGTTTTGGAAATACATAAAACCCGGAATACCAACATGCCAAGACGGTGATCTCCATGGAAATTCGTTTGCAAATGCAGCGCCATTCGTCTTTCAATTGCGTTGTTACAACATACAATGAAGACCGTAGCACTGCACCACCGGTATAGTCGGTCTTTGGGTTGTCCCAACTGGTTGGGACTCAATTACTATAATAGGGCGTATAGTTCAACGGGAAAATAATTCAACCGTCTTGACCCAAGGCTACGTAACTTGTGTAGGTGAGTCTGAAGGTATGAAAAACAGAAAAAAAAAAATCATCTGTTAGATGAAAACGAACCAAGCATAAACCAGATTTCTACACAATTTTCACCTAATTAACCGCCTTGCCATTAAGGTGGCTGTTAAGCCAGGAATTCAAAGGAACTGTTTTTTGCAATGTCTTCTTAATTGTTGTTCCAACATAAATAAAAGTATACATACTTGAGAAGGGAAATGGAATCAAGGAATCCACATATGATAATATTTTTCCCCAAAAGACGTATTTGAGAAAATCATAAAAAATGGAGATTTTCACTCATTTTTTGGTGTTTCCCTATAAAAAATATAAAATGTTTCTAAAAATGTGCCTTGTTCGATCTTTGTATTACAGAGTCATAGTTCTAGGGTCGAGTATTTCCCCTTTTTCAACATTCTGCACTATTTATACAAATTATTGCCCAATAAAAGCCAAAACACCGCGTTGGTTTTCAATTTGGAGCTACGCCAAGATTGTTCAAAGGTGACATAATTCAGATTTTTTAACCAAAAATGAAAAACTAAAAAATACCGACCCTAGATTGATATGCGAGATACGATGATTTCAGTTTCTACCTGTTCGCTGATATGGATTACGAGTAACTGGGAACCGAAAATCAAGAATTATCGCCGCGACGAAAGTGAACACAGCGAAAATCGCCATTTTGTCCAAAGATTGTCCCATTTCGCTACAAATATAGCCTTACTCCAAACACAGCGTTTCAGCTCTTATTCTTCACACTGATTCGGCACCAGGTCAAATTGTTCATCTGGATACTTATGATCAAAATTCAACAATTTATATGAGGATCAAATCGTGAAATTTAAATCCCATTCTGTTAAAACTCACGTGGGAACATTTACAATTGAATACAAGTTACCATGGGTGTGCGTCATATCGAATCGATGCATCAGGGCGTTTCTGATGCGCTCTTTACATCGCGCGCGCCGAATAGCAAGGCGAGTATTGAGTAATACGCGAAATTACCCGGCCTTTTGCGTTCAGCCCAGGTGGATGTTCTTGGATCAAAAATGCGTACCTAGTAGTTAGAATGAACAAAAATATGAGGAAAAAATAAATATATTTTTTTTTTTTTTTTTTTTTTTTTAACTAAAATAATAAATAGTTTACTAAACAAAACTAAAAACTGGCCATTTGACTAAGTTCCTGACTTCACGCCACCTTAAAGCATTTCCATTGGTTTAAGGTCGTTGTGTTCGTTAAAACCTTTTAATTGATCACTCTATGTGTCTAATACAAATATACTTACAGCTGCTCTGTAAAACCTGGAGAAGCATGATGCCGTTTAAATTACAAACTCCTAAACAAGGAACTGACTTTTTATCGATGTTCACACTATGGCCATCTTTTAGAGTAAGATCCACACCCACGCAGTTATCATTGTTTGTTGCCTATTTGAGATAGTCTGTTGTTTTGTCAAAAAGACGCCTCGCATTTTTATCCACCAACAGCGAGCGCGCCGAAGGCGCGTGTGTAACGCCGGAGCGTGAGGCCGAGCGGAGTGAGGCGTCTCTTGCGCAAAATGGTATTTCCCTGTGCAAGCCTAATGTGTTTCAACCAAGTATGTTTCGTCATCGTAAAGCACCGCCCAATTTCATCGATGACGTTTTCAGATACTTGCCCATATCGATGAGTCGACCGTAAAATTTACCATATCGATTTTGCCACGGCGGATTAGCAACGATTCAAAGCGAAATAGTTCACTCGACGAAATTTTGACAGCTGACGAGGAGTCCGTACGGTATGTGAGATGGCGGATGGGACTAGTTGTACCCAAGCTCTGGCAGAAATAATAGTCCCCAGTAAAAAGGTTATTCCCACCTTTCCCTGCACAAACACACGGATATGAGACTGGACTAGGGCATACGTCAGTCAATTTTATCAAACTATTTCGCTAACTGCAGTGACCAGTCAAAATGCCACTGCACAGACAGGAACAGTGATGTTGATTTTGAACATTAAAATGATGAGTACTGATCCCAGCGTATCACCATGCCACGCAAATGTGGTGTGGCGAACATCCCAAAATTCAAGCCAGAAAATGAGTCTGTTCACAAATTCACGCAGAGAATTTAGGGGACGCACCCTAGTCTAGGCAAGAACTTACCTCGGCCAACGTACCATGACCAATTGGACAAGGCAAGGCCCCTCCAAAATGTCCAACATACTGCACAATTAAGGTAAAACTCTCGCCGACCCGGAACCATGCTGTGAACGATGCAATGAAACACGTGTAAAAGATACAACATGGTTCACTACAATGACGGAAATTCACATTTATAGAAAACCGTTTATCACATCAGTACAGTAGCCGTAGCTCAAATACGCTCATCTCATACTCAACACAGCACCGCGACTCAGCACAGGCTGCAGATAGCTCGATTAATCCTACACCGTCACCGGGATCTTACACAATGCATTGTAAGTTCCACATGATTTCCCGGGCCGTTTTCACAGCAGCAAGAGCTGGTTTGTTAGCATTTAAAGTACCAGCTTGCGTATCAAGGGATCCTCGCTGTAATGGCGGTATTAGTTTGTTTGAATTGTTACCAAACCGTCAATAATGAAGGTTATTTGATTAGGACCAATATAAATCGAATGAATAGGGAAATATTTTAAGCGACGATGAAATCATCATTGACATCAACGATCGCGTATAGTTTCGGAAGAAATATCCGAAAAACAATAAGTAACAAAAAAAGGAAATATTGCAAAAGGTTTGATTACGACTCAGCTTTGAGCCGTCCAGAGAGGGGCGGACCTCACACAAATTGAATAAAAATCAAAGCCTTGATAAAAGGCTATTTGAATAAGAAGATATAAATAGGTTAGTCCGTCAACGCGCAAGTGTTTACCCGCGCGTGTAGAGATTACGCAGTACACACAGCTAGTACGTGTTGGTCGGTACCAGTGGGGAGGGGGGAGGGAAGGAAATGTTTTTACTTTACTAATGATATTGACAGTTAGAAAAAATATTTAAAACTAAATAAGAATGAGACAAAAGCAGGATTTGTTGTTGGCCTATCTTACTATGTTTATTATGAAGGACAGTTCTATATATTTTATTTATTGTGGTCGGTATCCACCAACACAAAAATATGGAAACTTGCCCATAAATATGCACCGGTGTTAGATGGTTAAAACAACAAATGCTATTTTTACATCTAATATTGTCTCACTTCCCATTTATTCCATTTTCCCGTCGAAGTGTTCGAATTGAGCATCAAAAGACGCGTCCGTAATTCTAATTAATTATGCTAGGTTGATATGGTTACAACCACCGCCTGTGTTAGAACATTGTAAGAAAGAAGCAAATTAAATATTTGTATGTATTATTGATAAGGAAAAGAAAATACTCTATCACGTCAACGGATTATTCACACAATAGCACGTTTGTACTGACGTATGTGGCTATTGTATAAGACGGTCCATCTGAATGCGGAATACAATTCTTTAAACACCATTCAATGATTCGCTGGTTAATGATTCATATAATATTTCACTTATTCACTCTTGAATAACACATGCAGCTGACAGTGATATATTATAAACCAATTTCAGTTTTAACGAGTTTGCTTTCTGTTTGACGTTCTCTTTTCAATGTTAGCGTATACCGTGTAAAGATTCATGTGTTTGTTAAAATGATTTTTTTCAAGCTTTCATGAATCTTAAGTTTGAACAAATTGTTACAATTGTTTAGATGAACAGAGGTTTACAAAATACTTGATCTCATTGTCTGACTGCATAATCGTTTTATTCTTAAAATATTAAAGTAATGCCACTGCAAAAATAATGTTTCCAAATCGTCCCGAAAAGGATTAGGGGGGGGGGTTATGGGGGTCTGATATGATAAAAAATTGTTCTAATCCAGAAAATTAGATAATGCATGGCTAAATTGTGTCACTTGTTAATCTACAAAATGCTTTTTTTATTCGATCGCAATCGGACCATCTCGGTTCCCGAGTTGGCTGCTCAAAGGCCAAGTAGTGTACTCGAATTTGCCAAAAATTCATCATCTCCTATATTTATCATGTTAAAATTTCAGGTTATATTTAAGAGATTTTAAAAGATATTATTTATGAACTATTAACACATTCATTTTGGCTAAGTTGAAGTATATAAATTACTTATATTATCCTTTCCATTTTTAAAGTTATTAAATGTTACTGGGTAAGTGATTTTTATGTATTTTATTGTTTTTCTCACCCTGCGATATTTAAGGAAATTATTTTTAAAAATTCATTACAGGACCATGGATGCACCTAATTTTTTTCGATGATTCTTCATTAATAATATGATAATTCAGTATAAAATGAAATTTAAAAAAATAATTCCATCTTTCACATCAAAGCGCCCTCAATTTTGTCTAAATGTTTCGTGCCTATAACTTTTCGTTAAAATCCTCAACCATCCAAAACAGAACGACGTACTAGAAACGCTCCATGCTTGAACATGAAATTTGGCACACATATTTAAGCATCATATGGGCCGAGTGAACCATGAAGGCCGATTTTCAAAATTGTGTTCAAATTCAATTACGCCATGAAATTATGCTATTGGTCGATTGCCGGGTTGCCATGGCAACGTATTAAAAATCCGGCGTCATGGTTCACTCCGTATTACCTCCTGCATATGTCACCCAAGTTTCGTCCAGTAGCATGTTTAGGTATTTAGTTACATTCGTTCTAGTGTTTATGCCAAATAAGAGCTCGAGTGTTCACCATGGCAACCAGAGGCAAAAATATTTTCACGGATTTTAAAAACTTTGTGACATGGGCTACAATATGAAGATATAAACATGTAGATACCACTATTTAGAAAATTAAGGGTAGGAAAAATTCATTTCAAAGTTCACTGCTTCAGACCCCCTTACTCCCACTTAATAGATTTCTAAGCCGAAAGTCAAACTTTTAAAAATGACCATGTTACGATACGTATTTAAAATCAAATATCTTTCTATAGTTTGACCAATCGAGAGCACAGGAGAAGGTGGTAGGTAGTAAGTGGTTTGTTCTTCCTCTATCTTCCCTTCTTCTTTCTTTCCTTCTTTTCCTTTTTTTTCTTCTTTTCTCTTTCTTTTTTTCTTTGCAACGATGCGATTTCAATGGGCACCCATATATTGCGGATATTATGATTTCATATGGATTAGAACCACTCAATAAATTTCTTATTTTTTTTTTTTTTTTTAATAAAAGTAAAAAAAGGTGATTGTTTTTTAGTATATTTCAACATCGTCTCTGACCTTTTAGGCATATATGGAAGATGTGCCGCATGAGATTTTTTCAGATTTTTACAGATCTGGTATTACTTCTTGCCTACTGTCCCTACTTATATCAATAGTCAAAATTGTGTCGCCACTGCTTTTTAAAATACTATAAAAAAGAAAAGAGAAGATATGAGTGGGGACAAAAGCTGTGTTTTATCCATTAACAATTGGTTGGCTTTTACCGGAATTGTTAAGTACATGAAGGGTGAATGAAGCGCAGTTGGTTCAAATTTTCGAACACAAGTATAAATTCGTATCAAGAGATCGTAGAAAACGTTGGTGGCTTTCTTGGTCCGTGGTTGCAGAATAATTAGGAAGTGGTTACATTGTTATAATTTCCTTTGATTTGCTAGGCGTATTGCAACCGAAGACTTCCGTTTGGACATCGGTTTCCCGCGACATACTTTATTGAGGATTGACAGAGTTACTTATGTAATGTTGAGCTAGAGAAGTTATGGCAAAGTACTCATTTTTTAAATCTAGATACTGATTCCATTTTAAATTAGATTTTTTTAAAATTAAAAACATTCAATATACTGCTTCTTATTATCATCTTTATCCGAATTATTTAGATCACACTGAACAATTTTTGGTTCGCTTTTACCAGAAATCTTAAGTGGATGAAGGGTGAATGAAGCGCGATTGGTTCAGATTTAGAAAACAAGTACAAATTCATATCAAGAATTCGAAGAGAACTTTAGTTGCTTTCTTGGTTTGTGGTTGCAGAATAATTAAGAAGTGGTTACCCGATTAATTAAACATATTGTTATAATTTCCTTTGATTCGCTAGGTGTATTGCAACCGAAGTCTTCCGTTTCGACATCGGTTTCCCGCGATATCTTTTATTGAACATTAACATAATTACCGTATATACGTAATATTGAGCTAAAGAAGTTATTGCAAAGTACTCATTTTTAAATTAAATACTGGTGCCATTTTAAACTAGAAACATTTTTTTTCTTAAAACATCCACTAATTCTTCTTATTATCATCCTCATCTGTGTTGCTTATCAATACTAAACCATATATTTCAAGATTTTTCTACTCCACCTCGTGGCCATTGGAGACATTCTGGCTGTACAAAAATAAGGTATGATCGGTTTCTATTGATTTGATAGTCCATGTCTCCGAGGCGAAATTGTGTACTGACAAACATTGCATAAGCAAATTAATGTACTTTTAGATTAATAGGATCAAATTTAGAACAATGATACGCTTATTATTATTATGGGAAAATAGCACATGCGATTAGGTTGTAACATTGATATCCTTCGTTCTTGGAAACCAATGCAAACAAATTGGCGAAATTTGACGGATCATGTTTTATTTGCTTTAGAGTACTGGCATTCTATCAATCCTAATCGAAGAAGTATTGGCTGCTTCGCAGCAAAGCCATTTATATATCCTGAAAACTTCTTAATTATAATGCTCCAGGGTTATTTTATGGAATATGTAACGGGCATGTAAAATTAGCTATGCGAATTTGATCATGCAAAATTTGGGTCAGAATTTTAGATACGGAAACCAAACAGCGGGCGGATCGAATTAAGATCGCTCACGTTTATTTTTAGATTTGAGCAAATTAAACATAACTAATTTCAGAAGAACACAGTTGTTAAATTTCAGGTTTCTTGTTTACTGCTCGAAGGTTGAACCGTGTTTTGATGTACATTGCGCTCCGTGTGATTATGTCATATGAGGACGCATATGGAATGCATAAATGCCGTCAAAACGTTATTAAACAAGGTTAGATTATTTAAATGTACATATTTCCGCCAACTCTATGCGTAAGTATTTATCTTTAAATGCCATAAAATTCATAAACAACGGAAGAGTTACCTCTCATAATGCGAATTAATTAGCCAAAATGTATCAACTGTATCAAAACATTCATACATAATTCATATCGCTATCAAGGGCGTACCAGAAACCTTTGAAACCCGGGGCCGGTGTGGCAGGAGATATAGTCCTCCGGGCTCACAGTCCGGGAACAATGATGAACAATAGGGCAATCGATTCAGTTGACTCTTCACGCAACATTAGTTTCACGCTTTATTCCGTTGTCGTCTATGGAGCCGGGACTATGATACCTGCCGGACTATGATTACTTTGATACCGGGAATGATCTCTGGGGCTGAGCGATATAAGTTTAAAATATGCTGATATGCATAGTGACCACGATAGGGTGTGGTTACATTGTTTTAAAGACACCATAGGCTCAAAGTTTAAAAGCTACTTCTACAGCATCATGAATGTACAATCGAAAAACCTGGTAACTCGATTGGGGTTGGTACATTTACTGCACCCACTTTGTCTGCTCCCAGTTGAATTCAGCAGCCTTGACGGAATAAAGTGCACGTGATACTGTACTTTATTCCGTCAAGGCTGCTGAATGCAACTGGGAGCAGACAAAGTGGGTGCAGTAAATGTACCAACCCACTCGATTGATTGTTTCGCAAATCTTGGATTATCGGCGAGAAGCTACAATGGAAAAAGAGCTTGTCAGCTTTAGGGAATATTGATCCCCTCTCCCCCAAGGCAATGTTGATCCGAGTCACGTTGCCAGCAGCCTCGCCAGGTCCCCCAACATTGATTGATGGGAAGTGGGGAAGAATTTGGTAAAGGGAAGACATCTGCTTTTTTGATTTAAACAAATTCGATCTCATTTGTCAACATGGGAATGGTTGCAATATAGTTCATAAAGTGTACCAACAATTTTTTCTAGGATTGTAGGTTTTTTTAGAGAAACTATCTTTCTTGGTCGATAAACTTGAATTTTAGGTAAGAAACCATTTTTATCGTTTTCTCTATAGAAAAACAAGATTTGATAACAAAACAGTTTTTTGATACATAAAATCGGGAAACCAGGTCGATAAATAAGGTTACTATACATGTCGGATCACATTTCTTGAAACAAGGTTGAAAGAATATCAGAAGCTGCGGAATGAAGGGCTTCTTTGTGTGAAAAAAACCAGCAGTCAACAAACCAAAATGAACAACACTTTCCTTCAACACCGTACCTAAATATCAAGTTTCATTTTTATGTTCGACATTCATAACAATAAAGTATGAAGGATGATATAGTATGAAGGTTGATATATCGTATTCGCACTTATTAAACACAACTAAAGATCAAACAAAGCGTGCACATGTTTCAATACGTGATACGCGTAACTGACCTATCCTTGCGTAGGTTCATTTTTACCCGGACGCAGCAAAATTTCCTCAAAATGGCTCAATTACCACCTGTGCAATCTCAATTGGCATACCTTCACTGGCTCTCGACGGACTCGGAGTCTTCGGAACAGCGGATAAACGTTTAGAACGTTCAGAGCAAATAACCACGTTAGACATATGAGCATTTCCTCATCTTAATAATAATTATGGCATGACAACTTGTTTAGACAAAATTTCTCGTTTTTTACAAGAACATCGAAGAAAAAAAGAACCGAACAGGCAGGGAATGCCCAACATAACATACATGAAACAGACAAAACGGTGTAGTGGTATCAGAAGCTAAATATAGACCGGTGTGAAAGGAGATATGGTCCGGCAGGATTCATGGTCCGGGCTCCATAGACGATAACGGAATAAAGCGTGAAACTAATGTTACGTGAAGAGTCAACTGAATCGATTACCCTATTGTTCACCATTGTTCCCGGACTGTGAGCCCCGAGGACTATATCTCCTGCCACACCTGCTCTAGCAGGATGCTAAGGGTAAGACTGGCAAATAAGTAACTTGGATAAATCTGATTGAGTCGTAACACGGTCGTACAAGTAGATTTCAGAGACCGCAGCACATCAATAAGTTTAACATTCACACTCTAGCAGAATGTTTTGTGCACGTTTTGGGACTGTGAAGGTCATTGCTGTTCCATTTTACTAGTTTTGCGCATGCGCGCGCAGCCAAACTCATTGTACTACAACTACTTAGTACTCGATGATAAATAAATAAATGAAAAAAAATCATTACCCTGATCGGGAACCGAACCCAGGAACGCTATATATATGTCAAGCGGTATATCTTTCTACTATATCGAAAAGTGATACTAATCGACCGTAATAGATATTAATCCGGGTCAAAAATTCAAATACTACATTATACATTGCTTTTTAACAACAAATTCCACTTGAATATTAGAAAATAAACGTGTCTATATTGTTTTTATTTTGGTTACCGCATTAGAGTTGCATTTTAAAAATATTTTTGGAAAAGTATTAAAAAGCAAATAAGCGAGACGACTACGGAAATGTCAATTTTACGCCCTTTTCAGCTTCAGCTCCATGGAGAGCAAATATTTTGACAACTATGTACACTTTGAATATCATTTATTACATGAATACGCTTATATCAATAATACCCACACGTCACTCATTACACGAGTACACTTACATCAACAGTACAAAACACTTGTCAACCATAAATAAAAATATACCACGTTACAAGGAAACCCTATCTTTTTACTACTTAAGCTCAAAATTTAGAATTACAAGTTTCTAGTCCCCAGCACTCTACAACGTTTGACTCCGTAAAGCATGACTTGTTACCAACGACTACCAACAATCTCGCTTTGAATTTAACGCATGCGCGAATAGTTAGTTAAGCATTTTGCTACATAGCTCTTTATTTAAAGGTGCAACATAAGATTTCATATTACAGGTGTCCCTTGTTACGAGACGTACTCAAGGTCAGAAAAGTAACCTCCCGTGGTTCATAAAACAAAATTCCCAATGACTATTTGTAAGAAGATTGACTTGACCAAGATGTAAATTCAAAGTAATGATTTTAATACATAAATTAAATCACACAATGTACACAATTAACAATGCACAAAATTATTATCTATATTTCTTACCTACTTAAAAATCAAATTAAACACACACCATCTCATAGATACAGTTCTCAAAGTTCTTGTTGGGTGCGCACCAGTCTCTGTAGAATCAGGTCCACATATAAATCTTGGCGACACAATTCTTGCTGGTACAGTTCAACTAGTTTCGCGAAAATCGCAAAAGTCCTTTTGGTCTAGACCGGCCGTTTAATTTGTAAACTCATAGACTTGAAGAACTACTGGAAGTATAACTGCAGCTTGATGGTATAACATTTGTCCATACAGGTACTCAGTGCATTAAAGGTGAATGTCACTGGTACAGAAGAAATGTCCTGCTGGATTTGTAATGTTAACCTTTGTTTTTCCAAAGGTACCAAATTTTGAGCAGCTCTGACAATTCTAACAACTTTCCAGAATTGTATAAAATAACATAAGATTATATATCAAATGTTATGAAAGTTCTCCACCTTCTGTTTGAGAGGTCTACACTCGATGAAATCTCTTGTCAACTGGCAAGGAGAAATGACTTGCAACAGAATTTGTCCACAGAAAATTTCCCATGATGCAACAAACACGCGGAGAGAAGACGAATATTTCGTCATCTTTTCAGTTCGCTGAAACATGTTTAAAGGAAGTCCACATCCTGTGCTCGAAGTGTTTTGACATAGCAATTACACAAAGTCTATTGTTCATCAACAGGTGTGCAATCTTGCTTCCTATAGGTAATCAAAGAACCGCTATACAGTTCTTAGAATGACGGTGATAGGACACTGTGCTCCAATTGTTCTCAGATTGCGGACATATTCTGACATGTTTGTACTCAGGGAGTCTTCCCACACTAGTCCATTTAGAACTAGGTCAATCAGATAAGTCATGCTTATTGCACAACACATTGCAAGTTTCATATTTTCCAGTTCTCCTCACTCATAATTTATATGATTAAATTTAACATGATTTATAATATTCGGGGGTCTGTCACACCCTAAATATATGAAATTTTAATTTTTGCGACTTTTGCAAAGCTTTCTATAAAAAAATAACCTCATGTGAAATGATTAAGCTGAGAATCATTCCTTTGGTACAGAATTGTGAATTTCTAATTTACTATAGGAGCAAATACTTAATTCAGCCTATGTTTTATATTGAAATTCAGCAAATCAAAATCAGCTTTTGTTTTCACTCTCAACATGGTCAAGGCATTTCTGTCACCAAATACAAGGTAAGTAATCTATTGGGGTTCTTATCTATATGAAATCACTACATATATTGCAAAATATATGGATGCCCCAAAATCTCTCGTTGCACCTTTAAGATCTATATTGGTGTTTGTTGCTTTGTTTTATTTCTTAACACTCTTTCTTGGTCATCTGTTTTCTTTTGCTTCATTTCTCCTTGTTGTTATGTTTTCAAGCCCTTTAATAATTAAAAGAATTCCAATGAAACAAACTTTAAATGTAATGACACACAAATGAATATCACTGACGGATTAATGATATTGGTTTTGCGTTTCAGCAAATATTAATTTTCAGGGCTAATTCCAATTCCCTTTGTATTAACATCGGCTATACACGCGCGAATTAATATGAAATCTATATTATAGAAGATTCCAGGCACCTATATAAAGGTCCAACAATGGAACCCTGGGTGATCCAAATGCATTATGCTGAAGTTCTAGCTGACAAATACCAGCACAACAAATACGGTTTTGATAACCAAAGTACATATCCCCAATCTGCTCAAGACATTTTCCACATCTGTTTAGCTATTTATGACTGACAACATCGAAGGCACTGCTCAAATCCCCACCTTGATGTTGTCCACTGCTGTTTTACACTTGTTTTTTTAGTGTTTTTGGAAACAAATACATTATAGTTAATACTTGGCTATAGGTTTTCTGGGCTATCGGGTTTAGGTTGTTCTGATCTAATAGAAGTGCCCTAGAATGTACATGATTGTGGAGTAAAAAAACTGTTGGAAAGTGATATGTTAATAAACACAAGTGAGGATGAACAAAAGACTGGGGATGCTGTTTGGAACCATGTCTACACCAGATCAGAGGCATCTGTTCGATGCATGCCCTTATTAATTTGGAGAATGCATTATGATGTCCTGTACCATTCCTTCGCTAAAATTCAAACTTAGAGAGGGAGAGGCGTGAGTTGGCTTTTTGTCGTGACCATGCAGCAAAGTTTTTTGAATTTTTTGCACATTTGTCACCAAAAAACCATAATTTTGGGGCTGTCTGGCGTTTCCTCACCCAAAAACATCTCAAATTGTTTGATAGATTCCATTATCTTTCCGCAGAAAAATAGGAGAGAATTCTGTTCCAGCTTTCATCCAGTGCAGTTCTTCTACACCAGTTATTAACTAACTTAAATCTAATTTGAGCACAAGTTTCATAGCAGGAAATCTTTCCCTTGCCAAATGATACTATAGGTTAAACTGGGGGTTAATGGATCAATAAGCCTAAATTGTTTAAACAAAGATTTTAATTTTTTAGAAACCATTTACTTTTAATACAACTGTGGTCATGAGATTTTTTTAACAACTTTGTGTTTAAGTACCACAGCATATTAATTAAAACGTGTTAATTAGAACTGTCCCATTTAACGCATGAACATTCCCACATTGCTGGTATAAACATGAGACGATTTACTTGGCATTTCATCAATTTAGGGACACAATATCATGAAAACTAATATAATTCATGGCTGTTCATAAGTGAAACCTTCCTGCTCTTTGTACATCAACACGACTTGCAAGAGTTCAAAGGAGGTTATTCGATATCTTGGCGCTAATCCCTTAGTGTTACTAATTAGAAAACTGCCGTTAATGCCTAGATAGCTCCCCCCTTGAAATAAAAAGAGTTTTCAGAAGACTTTATATGAATAGCTATAACAAATAAGGAAGATCCAGAAAGATACATAAATGGAAGTCATCTAATTGGTGTTGGCATCTTTTTAAGCCATGTGAATTCAATGTGTATATATCTTAATTGGATTGAAAATAATAACATGGTAAACATTTGTATTGTATTACTTACATTTGTTCACCCAATTGATCGTTTACCTTACCTCTCCTCTACCGAGCCCTTTGGTGGGGGGGGTGCTTGTGATTTCCGTTCTGAACTCCGAGTCCTATAAAATTTGGTCCACATGGTAGCTTAGAGTTCCTTCTTTCCATTGGTATAAAATATACCAACAATCCATTATGAACGTAAGTTGAGGACGTAATGAAAAATACTGGATGGTGGGAAATTGGTATGTCCACATTTTTACTGAACTCAAACACATACAGTCACTAATGGTCTGAGTATAATCACTTAGAATGAAAAAAAAATCCCCCATCCTACACTGTACTATGAAATTGACAGTTTTGCTGACATGCAAACTTTATGACGTCATTCTCACCTAATTCTAGTGTCATTTGGTTATCAATGGAAAGAGGCGTTCCATATCTATTTATTGGTACTAAATTAAGTGTCCTTGATATTCCCGCCTGTGTGATATTCGGCATATTGGTCCTTCTCTACCGATAAGGGGGTAGGTTGCAACCCACCCCTCCATGACCATCACTCGGGATCTCCCTGTGTCTACCTATAACCAGTGGATGGGTGTTTGGGCATAAAAAGGGAGTATTACGACATTTGTGAACCCATTTGACCTTTTATGACGGAAATGACTTTTAAATGACCTGTCTTGTGTTAATAGCTTGTGATCCACATATTTTCATTCAAATTCCATTGCGTTTAATTTGACACCAATCATGACATGTTTATAGACAAAGCTAGATTTGTCATTGTTACAAAGAAAATTTGACCTTTATGCCCATAAACTTGACCTTTAAGTGACCTCTACTTGAGTGTTTTCTCTCTTTTAACCCTATATTTACATCGTATTTGCCACAAGCTTTAATTTGATCAACAACTTGATATAGTTAGCCCATAAAATAGTTAGTCATAATTAAGAGGTATGTGAAAAAAAGTGGGCGTGGCTAGAACGTCAATAAAAAAAAATTGCCCAATGAGCCATCATATTCTTAACCCTCGTCTACCTGAGCCATTTTTGTAACAAACTCCCGAAGGGGGGGGGGGGGGTGGTTACCACCCCCCCCTGTGATTTTCGTACTGAACACCGATTCCTGTATTTGGTAGCAAAGGATAGCTTAGAGTTTCTTCTTCTTTCCATATGTACCAAAATAAGTACTAACATCCCGATTATACGTCACCATGAGTCATATGTTGAGAAAGTACGAAAATAATACTGAATATAGGTGGCAATTGTATTTTCAATTATTAATCGACTCACACGACCCTATTAAGCTCTAAAATGAGTCAGTATCTAAAAACTAGTCATTTCCCATCAAGTAGAGTCAAAACACGCATGAAAATCTGATTTCCTAACCTTTTTGGCGACAAAAATTGAATTTTCACTGTGGGTGTCTAGGAATGCAGTTTTTGCTGACATGCGACTTTATGACGTCCATTGTGACGTATGCTAGGCATGTTGGTACTCAATTTTGGTACAATGGAAAAGGATGACCTAGCTAATCTATTGGTACCAATATCACGTGTGTGTGATGTTCTCTGTGTTGTGTTGCATGTTGTACTTCTCTTTCTGGGGGGGTGGTTACCACCCCCCCCCCTATCGATCACTTTGGGATCACCCTTTAATCCGTACCTATACCCCGGTGGCCGTTTGTTTTTGGATTAAAAAGATCGAAGCAATGTCAATTGACAATTCATTTAAATATTTGGGCACCAAAAAGGGGGTTTTAGCAATCCGGAGAAAAAACCTGAAGGGGGGGGGGGTGGGTACCCACCGCCCCCCCCCCTTCTGTAGACGAGGGTTACATACACACCCTCACTACCATTTTTCAACAAAAACATTACTATATACCCACCTGACTGTTCATGCCCTATTTTGATTAAATCTACCCGACTAATTAGTGCCGCTTTAAATTTCGACAAATAAAGTAGGGTGGGGGAAGGGGACGGGGGAATCAGGGTAGGAGAGAAAAGGGGGAAGTAAGGGATGACGACCGAAAGGAAGTTGGTAAAGGGTAAGGGTAAGTTGAAGACTGGGGGAGGTGAGTGGACCAGACAAATAGAGCAGGTCTTGGAGATGGGGATGGAGGGGGAAGTGGGGTCTGTTTCATTTGCATCCTTGACGAAGGGACGCACATGGTGATTTTTCAGTGCGTATCATTTATACCTTATCGAGAATTACACCCGGTGTTTCTATATAATTAGAGCGGAGGCCTATCAAATATTAATCCTAACACCAATTTCAAACATTCAACCAAAACTCAATAATTCATAATGAAGGTTAGACAAGTTAGACAGACATAACGTACTAAGGTGTGGCCCATGCTAATTGTTTAGGCCTTGTAACTTGTTGCAAACTACGTTTTCCATGTCGTGAGGATGAGACTCATCGGAATTTGGAAGAGTGTCCTACATGCATGATGTATTAAAGTCACCACAATAATGGCTGGCACTCATACTGTTGACTGAGCAATTGAAAAGTTTAAACTCATAGGAAGTTTCGAAGCCATTTTTTCGGTGAGGGGGATGTTCATCATTACAAAATATCAACGCCACCCAATGCTATTGGTGATCCGAGCGCTCAAACGTAGCAAATCTCATACTCTGTTAAACATAAATTGCACTCTTCCCTGATAATGCCAATGGTACCCCTGATAAGGTTTGTTTTTCGTGGTAACAAGAAAATTTCTACTCTGAAGTATCAGCTCATGAACACAACAGGACAGATTTATTGAACCAAGTCTCAACTATCATACAACATGTCTTGTTGCAATATGTAATCTTAAATATGCATGACATCTTTGTTTGTGTATTTAATTCGTGTTTTCCATAGGGCACATTTGGCAGAGGTGGAGGACTTGTGAACGCCACTAAAAGTGTATTATTATTAACCGGCAATTTAAAACCATAATATATAGATTTCAAATTAAGGAGATTTCGTGCATATTTCCACTGGGGTGATGTGATGTATAGTTTTAAATTAATCCTGTTTGCCATGTGGATACTAATCTTTGTTTGCCTATTAACCAAAATATTGTGGACCATGCCGTTTAAAAGAGAGCCAGTCGCGGCATCGGATTTCATAGTCCACAGCTGTTTGACCCCATAACAAATTGTCTCATTTTATTTTTTAAGAACAATTTTAAGCATTGCGCACAATTTTGACAACCGAGATAGTAGGACATGCAAGAGCTATCATCTCTGCAAAAATCAGACAAATTTCCTTGCGGGAATCTTGCCATATAGCCTACAAAGTCATGATTTAAATGTTATAGCGCCTCTATATGGCCCATTCTCCATAGAACGGCGTGGGAACATCTAGATTTTAAGCAATCACATTTGCCCGCAATGAATTGTCGTAAATTTACACAGAATGTAGTTAGGGGACTAGCATACGTCTAAATGAGACTTTCAAACAGCTGGAGTACCGGGCTCCATACAGCGACAAGGAAAAGCGTGAAACTAATGTTGCGTAAAGAGTCAACTGAATCGATTGCGCTATTGTTCACCATTGTAGTCGGACTGTGAGCCCGGGGGACTATATCTCCTGCCACACCGGTACAAAGTTACTGCACAGAGTCGTCTTACTGGAGACTGCTGAATAGAGTTCTTGCATGGTCTGTCAGTGATGCCATGGTTGGCCAGGATGTCAAGGATCTCATAATTTGCGTGGTTACAGAATTCTATTTTACTTGGTCACAATGATGTTTTAAAACGAGACAGGCTAAAAAATTAACAAACTTTTGAGTGAACACAGATGAATGCTTGGTGTTTTGTGGGCCATTTTGAGTTTTTGCGTTTCTACAAAAATGTTTTTTTTTTTTTTTTTTTTTTTAATTTTCGGATTCAGCATAAAAAAACTGGTCTAGAAACCGGTGAAAAACATTATAGTTCTAAGAAAAACAAGGTTGATAGTAGTTTATATCAGTGAATCGGTAGTCATGACTTAGCTACCTTAAGTCTTTGATCAGTTTTTCCAAAGGGGGCCAAAATATAGATCCTTTAAAAAAAGGCAGTAATCACTTTGCAGAAAAACCAAATCATAGGAATCCGTCTTTACTTATTTGTTATGGGTGTACGTATGCTACATTCCCTGCAAGTGTAACCTGAAATTACACAATAATGAAAATGAAATTTGTTTATTAACTCAAAATGTTCTAACCGATACTTTAAGCTACACACTGTTGAACATTGCTTCGTGGTTTGAATAATACAAGTTTTATTTTTTCTTACCAATCAATGAAAGAAATAGTACAACGCCATACTGGTTTACCGTGACAATAAGAAATAGGTACCTACCATTACATTGATAATGAGAATACTATTCTCTGTATCACTGGAGAAGAGTTGAGTTGGGATTTTTCACTTACGCATTCAATTTATCAAATGAAAATGTACATCATGGGATAATTTTATGTTATCTTTCACTTTTGAAGTCATTCCTAAGAAAACAAAGTATTTTCACGATTTCAAGATGATCATTGATATTGCCCTTAAACATGTACTGAACGTTTAAATGCGTTTCGTGATTATATCACTTTCTTGTTGTTTATGGTTCATTCGATAACCTTAAGAAAGGCTTACTTTCAAAATTGCAGTTGATTGCGATCGTGCGTTTGGATGTTATATACCAGTGTTTGTATATCAGTGTCCCGTAAACCACTGTCCTGTAATTTATGTACGTTTGCGAACAGAAAATACAAAGGTTTGAATTGCTTGCAGTCTCAGGTTAGGCACGCATATAAGACCGACGGTACAAAAAATATTGGGGGGGGGGACGAGGCTGTGGATAATGAAACTCCCCTTTAATTCACCCCTTTTCCAATTCAACACAATTCATTTCAAGTGACAAATGGCGTCACACTTACACTAACAAAATTAACCATGCGTCTCGTGAGTACGAACAAAATGATGACACGTTCGACGTCACTGCTCACTTTAGCCGGAAGTATCTAGGTCATTGTTACGGCGGTCCGGTAAGTACGTAATCCTGTTTCTAAAATTGAAAAAAAAAATTGGCGTAAATTGAAACCAGTGTTTGAAAATTCTCAAGACTGGAAAATTATCGAAAGGCATTGTGGGAAAAAATGGATGCGACCGTAGAGATTGCGTGCTCACTTTTCGTGTTTGTGAGCACCGAGGTACCCGATAAAAATGTTCAATTTCTCGCTAGGTTCTATAGGTTCAGACCGAATTACGATACATGTTCAAAACAAAATAAAGTAACGGACCCTCTGATGCAAAATATCCATAGAATCCCTTTGTTTTCTGGAGATATTGAGATTTAGTTTCATTTACACACATTCTCTACAAGGGACTGATAACGTTAATCTCGCGCGCAGTACCAATTTAGATATCTTTCACAGTCTGTGACACAGACTACACCGTGGGAAATACCGGACCGGCGTAGGTCAATGTGGAGAATGTAAAAGGGGTGAATAAAGGACTCTTTGAATTACATTCGCATTACATCAACTCAGTAAAAACAAAAACAAGATATGCTACTGTGTTTACATGTTTACAATATTATTTCATTCACGTGACGTTATGGATCATTTCCGTTGTAGCAAAGAAATTCATAAATATCTCATGTTGAACACGATTTCTTGACCTCGAACTAAAACAACCTAGCAATGGCCTATATTCCGTGAATATTTGGAACTTCGAAGTAAACAGAGACAAGTAAGTTATTGTGACATCAAGCCGGAAATATTTTTTATCAATAGAAAAAAGATACCATGGCTACACATTGATATCAACATCTGCTAAATTATAGGGAATGCAACAAGTTCCCTTGTCGTGTTGAATTACTAATTTTGCTTGATTAGACGAATGTTAGACGAGTAACCCGGGAGCTAGCAGACATTTGTAACACATCTCAAGTACAAAAGGTTTGAGAGATTAAATATGTTGACAGACTGACAGGGACCCCTGAAACGTGAATCTTAAGTCCAGCAAATGGTGCCTTAAGGAGAGGGGGGCCAAGACAAAGTTTGTACAGGGGTCAAATTTTTAAATTGATCCAATCATGTTGAAAATTATATCATGTTATTTGTCTAACCACAATAATTCAGAAAAGGTATAGTTTGTACTATATACAGCCTAAAGTTTCAGAGTTATAGGCTAAAAACAGCAAAAATCAATAAAAAAGGTCAATTTCAGTTGTACAGGGGTCAAATTTTAAAGTTGCTCCGATTGAGATAGAAATTGGTGCAAATTATTGGTGAAGTTCATAGGATTAAAAGCAAACTGTGATGAGTTTGTACAGTATGAAGGAGCAAAGACAAGAGTTAGAGTGGGGTCTGATTTGTCTGAGCAGTTTGGGGGTGAATGTAGGTGTGCATCAAGGTTCTGTACTTTCGCCATTGATTTTTGCAATTGTGATTGATGTAGTGACGGAGAGTGCAAAAGAAGGTTTGATGAGTGAGATGTATGCTGATGACTTGGTTTTAATGTGCGAGACAATGGATGGACTGAGGAGAAGTTTTGGAAATGGAAGACGGCTTTTGAGAGTGAGGGTCTTAATGTAAACCTTGGGAAGACGGGGGTGCTGGTGGGCGGGGTGAAGAGGGAGGTGGTAGTGAGTAAGGTAGACCCATGTGGCGTGTGTGGGAAGAGGGTAAAAGCAAACTCAGTTTGGTGTGAGAAATGTGGGAGATGGATCCATGGGGGATGCACAGGGATGGAGAGGGTGACCCCGAGCTTGGCAGGAGATTTTATGTGCGGAAGATGCGAGAAGGGAGCTGGAGAGATGGTGAACAGGAGGAAAGATTGTGTGATGAGGTGGAGTCTGTGAGGGAGTTCACATGCCTTGGGGACGGGTTGGTGGGGGTGGTGGATGTGGGGTGGCTGTGGCAGCTGGAGTGGGTGTGGGTGGGTGGAGTTTGGAAAAGATATCCTTTGAGGATGAGGGAAATGGTGTATAAGAGTTGTGCGAGGTCGGTGATGCTGTGTGGGAGCGGGACGTGGTGTCTGGGCGGGGTGGGGTGGGGATTCTGGGAGGACGGAGAGAGCGGTGGTGGGAGCGGTGTGTGGGGGTGAGGTTGATGGGTAGGATGGAGACTGAGGGCTTGATGCAGATGTTGGGTTGGGGGCGGTGGGCCGGTGGCGAAGGCGGGTATAGTGTACGTTGGTGTGGGCGTGTGTTGAGGGAGGATGACGAGCATGCCTTAAGAGGGGCCCTTGGGTTCGAGGTGGGAGGTTCGAGGATAAGGGGACGTCCGGGGAGGACATGGAAGAAGCGGGTGGGGGGAGGGTGGGAGGGTTGGGTTGGGGATGGAGGGTGCGTTGGATCGGGTGAAGTGGAAGGAGGGAGTGAGGCGGTTGCTGCCAGTGTGAGGTGAATCCGGCCACCCCCGCTTATGGGGACAAAACCGGATTTAAAACTTTGGATTTACTACTACTACATACCTATAATTAAAATTGGTCACCTAAAATGTTTCATTCCAAAATTTGAGATGAATCGATTTTTTTCCGTGATGATGCAGTAAACATTAATGCCAAAGCATACTGTGTATAATAAAAATTCCGGATTTTATAACAAAGTTGTGATTTTCTATATGAAGGACTTCGATTTGAACTTCAGACAATGATTATTTCAGACAATGATTAGTATGTGAGCAAGCATTATGTATATACAAATTAAAAACAAGCAAACAATCAATATTTTTCTGAAAATTGAGGGGCCCCCTCCTCGGAAAATCTCTGAGTCAGCCTTTAATATATCTTATTTATCAAAAATATGTTTAACATTTGTGCGCAGTCATCTTGATATATTTGCAGCGGGTTTGAATAGGGTTAAAATTAAAATTGGTCTAATTGTTTTTAAAGCTATTGCAACTTATTTGTGTAGTTGTCAGGATAAAAAGTATACTTTGACCAATGTATAACATTTCGTTTCAGTACCAGAGTTAAAACACTTCAAGGTCATTACATCCTGGGGAATTTCTTTTAGGGTGCTTCGATCTTTTGTTTTGTTTGTGTCTTGTGTGGTCATATCGTAACAGAAAATATAATATTTTATGTTTGATATTTCATTATGTAACCTAGAGGGTAGAGACGAGTGATAATAGTAAAAGTAACTATTAACATTTGGCACTTAGAATTTTAATCAGTTGGCAAATTTTATTTGAATATTCTTCCACTTTCTGCGATGCCACTATGTTACATCGAACAACCACAAGTGCCTGCTCACACAAACGTAATTTCTATCACACATGTAATGCACTCACTGCTGCAAACCTTCTGCGCTGTACGCTATAAAAATGTTGGTTAACATTTTACTCAATGTAAATTAAAACGGGAACAACTCTTTCTGTCGAGTAAAACTCTTTCTTAGTCACATTGAGTAAACTATTTGTAGAGTGTAGTGTAATTAGTTCGCCCCTGTTTTTTAAATTTGATTGATAAACCTGGTATTTAACACATTAATATAAAAAAGACTAAAAATAACAATAGTATATGAATGAATAGAAATAACAAACAGGAACAAATGCAAATGTACAATAATCAATGAAAAAATAAAATACAAAAGAAAATACAAACTTTATAATCTTTATTTTAAAGTTTAATCTTATATAAACAAAATGATTGAAAAAAATATAAATTAATAAAAATTGATTAATAGATAAATTTCAAATTGAAAAAAATAAATGAAAATACATTGAAATAAAAAAATATAAAACAATACAAATAAAGAAAATAAAAGTAAAGATTGTAGAAAAAAATAATAGAAACTTCAGTGTGCGCCCCATTGGGTCAAGTGTCCAATAGTTCGCAAAAAAAACGTGTTTTATATCTAAAAACTGAGTTTTAACTGAAAAACTATGGTTTTTCGGCAAGACACCCAGTTTATCGATAAAAACAGGTTTTCGCTGATCGAAAAACCAAATTAAAAATATAGAAACAATTGTATTTAAGTTTGGTTGTAGTAAAACAGCTCATATAAGGCGGAAAGAATCTGACCTAGCAGACGATTGACCTTAGAGTTGTACAGATCTTTAGAAACCTGAAGGATGAGTGCCCAAATTACACGCATGATGATTATTACCAAGGTAACTCACCATTCACTTTTATGACTCTATGACCACATGGGGATTAAAGACACTATCAGTGATTCACCCGAAAGAGTCAAATGTTTGAAATTTGCAGGAATAGCTTACAAGTGAAGGATAAATCTGTAGAATTCCCATAAGTATTTTTTCAAATGAAAAATTGTCAGAAAAGGAGGAAAATAGCAGTATTCAAAGATATAAACCTCCATTCAATTACGTGTTGTAGTAAGTGGCCGTACGGACGATCATGACTAAAATATCCGATTTTGTCCTTGTTAAGCTGCGTACGTGCTGACTTTCTTCTCCCAGAACCATCTACATGATGATTGCGCACAGTTTTATGTTGGTCAAACTTCCTTACATTGTACTGTATCTTTGGAAGCACCCTTCTTCTTCCATTGCATTTGGAATACCTGGCAGCAACTCGCTGCCTCGCTGCTAGATAAAGTGTTGTTTCCCAGCAGCATTTAAGCCATGAAAGACAATTTTTCTCTCTTGGCCTATACCTGAGATGAATCACACTATCCACTATATACATTGATGCTTAGAGAACATCATAGTCAATATTCAAATTTCCCTCCAAAACAAATTACATTGAAATAAAGAATTAAGTCACGCACGGGAAACACATTTGTTTTCATTTAATTGCACACAACAATCAATAACCATTCATACATTGAAAATGTATTCATCACGAATGGAAAAGTACAGATATGTAACGAAAGAGAGCTAAAGAAATGTCAGAATTACCTCAGTAAAGCATTTTGTAGATTTTGTTCCAACCGGCTATCAAAATTACCACGTTGAACAAAACCATGATATCTTCAGTTTGAAATGCGCTTTAGACACAAAACTAAAATTCTCTAGAAGCCCTGAAGAAAGCTCTTTTATGTTTTCAAAGCCTTTTCTAGCGATTAGTTTTCGGTTTTGCAGTACAAAAATCGTTTATTTCATCCAATACTGGGGCAAACCTTTTTGGCACAGCCTGTATTATGTTTATCTCACATACTCATATGAATCATCTACACCAGTGCAATTGAATTAAATATTCAATTGCTGAAACGCATTTCTCTGAGATTTTTGTGAGTTTGAACTATAATAAACCCATACACACTCCATTTTATCCATAGAATTCAAAACGTATAGATTTGCCAATCGCTAGAAATAATTAAGTTATCATTTACCAATCGCAACAAAAACAACTATTTATGGAAACAAGATACAGACTTCAAAATGTATCACTCCAATTATTCTTCATCAAAGTAATTATGATAATTGGCATTAAGAATATTGTGACTTTTCAGCTAACATATTCTCGATAAAATGAAAGGCGACAACTTGAGGTGAAACTTCTGTGAATAAGAGCAATACACTTTTCCAAATTTATATTCTACAAAAAAATAAAAATAGTCTTGCAACTTATTGAAGGGCAATTGAATCTCATATAAATGAACGGAAATACTTTTCTTGGTAATAATTTGAAAGTCGCAGAAATAATAGCTCGGGTAATCAGAGTCTCTTGAAAAATATTTACTTAGTCACTGAAGTGATGTACGTCTATACAGTCTGATAAATTTATACACCTTGGCTATTCCCTCGTTGACTGAATGAATCAACTACATTCTGTTTCGACAAAGGCGATCTTTCTAGTCACATGACGTGCTACGTCATTTGACGCCGATGACGTATCTTGTATTCCACAACTTTTCCTCTTCCCCCACGCACTCATTTACTCATTCGGTCACTACGTTTACATGCCGTGTGAAAAAAAGTGCGTGCCGAGAGCATTTTAGTGGTAGAGTATACGTGGCGCTCTCGATCTCAACGTTTAATAAAACAAGCGGTATGTGCCGCCGATACCAAATCAATTAGGAAACAATCTCAACTCAACGACCGAGCATACTACCGGCACACATTTTAGTTGATCTGTTGGTCAAGCGGGCAATCAAGCTATCAGTCAATACCAGTAAAGTGATCATATATTCATAAAGATAAAGAGTGTGTGTGAGAGAGACAGGGAGAAAGTACGAGTGATTGAAGGAGGTGATATCTCTCTGCACATATATCTCACAGACATTTATTGCATTTTTGGATACAACCGGCGTTAGAAGTCAAGACGACTTTGTGGTGGATGCGCTCTCCGTTGCTCAACAACTGTATACGCCCATCTACTTAAGACGGCGCGACACATAAATACCGTGGTGTTTTTAAGGTAACCTAGAGAAACTAAATTAATACTACCGAGGAAGCTTACACAAACAGATCGTCTGGCGACAAATTGGGCCCATAAAGCCAAGAAAACACCACCTAAACAGGATTCTTCTCAGAATGAGATTACTGCTTACGAGCTTGTTTCTTTGGTTACTGTCAATGTGTATTTTCACATCGGGTAAGTACATCTGATAGGTGTATTGTGTTATTACGGTTTCTACCCCTTGTTTTGGTTACGATATCCTCTATAAACAAGTCCATACACTACCAATGCATAGTGATCCGACACCATAAGGTTATTACAACATCAGGGGAAAAATAATAATCAAACCTCCGAGCTCATAACGATTTATAAACTGTAAATAGAATGACCAAGGCAACGCAACATTCGGGATCCGTGCGGTTAAATGAACACATCTGAAAACGACTATTTCGGTTTTGGAACTTTTGATGCTTTGTTTCTAAAAACAAAACAAAACAAATAGTTCACATAAGTGCATATTTGTTTTGCAATTTGTATTAAACCTTCGACTTAACAGGGGAATTTGACCGAAATGTTCGCTTTTTTATGCGTGAAGACAATAAATGACGCTCGCAATATTTTTGTACAGCTGGTACGTTTTATAAGTTCGAAAATATCAACACTCGATTATTGTTTCCTGAAAATATAACCCATTAAAACGGATTACCGTATAAGGTGGGCAATCATATGTATTTATGGGCATTTCGTAAAATTTGATTAAACCTTGAAATTGGGTTTCTATATATTATTCAAAATTAGATGTAAAGAGAAATGTGCGATTAAAACTCGATAAAACATGGAAAATTTGCTAACCTTCATTAGGTTGGTCCGGTCCTGGTATTTGTATATTTGTGGATCCGTAATGCTTGTTCCGGAGTTTTGCGGAATTGGGTTTTTTTTCAGATAAAGAAACGCGATTCCACACAAAAAAAGGAGGGGGGGTCATTTTTCAGAACACGATATTCGTAACATTGAAAAGTACTGAAAAGTTCGTAACAGAAGCAATCTTGAAGACTAAACTAAATTCTGATTTTGGACGACACACTCACCGACTTTATTCACTTTGATACGTCCTCTTCCAACCAACATTCAAATCATCAACGTCAGGGAATTCATCACTTTTCGCAAACTGTTCCGGTGAGTAAGAGCATTTAAATACTATTATATGGCGTAACGAATTACCCATTTGAACGACAGTGTATCGTACAATGTATAAAAACGTCGATAAATTGTATGTACCAATTTTAAAAAGGAAAATTGCTTAATACAAACAATTCCCAAAGTCGCCAAGAAGGAAAAAAATGGGGTATTTTCAAGTTCGGACCCAAGCACGTGTATCTTTAAGTATCGGGATCGAGGCTATATACATGTGACTTCTCTTTATTCACCTTAAAGGCGCATTTTGTGATTATATTACATTCTGATTTATTTATGGTTCTTGAGAAATCGATGAGAAAAGCCTATGCTGAAAATTTCAGTTGATTCCAATCTTGCGTTTTGCTGTTATGGGCAATTTTTTGTTATCATAGTGTCCCCATTCTGTGCTGTAATCTGTCATGGATAGAAAACACAAAATTGCGAATATCTTGTAGAGACGATTTTATGTGAGCATCAGATTTGGTACACGTGCAATACGGTTCAAATGATTTAAAAAAAATCAATTTTAGGTAAGTTGGGAGATGAGGCCGTAGATCACGAAATGCCCCTTTAATTATCTATACACAGCTTCTGCATTGTCTGTTTTTGCATATATTTTTTCATTTTCCAAATAAAGACCGTTTTTATAAAGTAAGGTAATCTGTACACAGATGAGAATTAAGGTGAACCATGTATCTGTATTTAAAAAAAATGGAACCCTTTCTAAATATCGTACCTTAATTATAGGGCGTAACGAATTACCCATTTGAACGACAGTGTATCGTACAATGTATAAAAACGTCGATACATTGTATGTACCAATTTTAAAAAGGAAAATTGCTTAATACAAACAATTCCCAAAGTCGCCAAGAAGGAATCGAAACAAATGGGGTGTTTTCAAGTTCGGACCCAAGCACGTGTATCTGTAAGTACCGGGATCGAGGCGGTTTGTTTACGTTTTGTGAACGTTTCCTCAAAACGGTTTCTGGACGTTTTATTGTAGAAGGTCAAAAACGTTGTAAGAACGTCATTTAAAAACGTTTCTAAAACGTTATGAGACCGTCCAAAACGTTAAAGAACATTTGATTAAATGCCTAATTAAATAGTAATAATTAATGAAAAAACAAAGAATTCATGTTCCACTGTAGGTGTGTAATGCATGGTTAACGACATTGAACACTTGCATACATTGATAACAGAATTATATCACTTACCTCTTTCTGGAGTAGAACCCGGCCTTACGCGTGGAAGTCTGAACCTTAGCCATTACACCAGCTAGCCGACTGAGTTTAAATGGGTTAATTTCTATTTATATAGTCCTATATGTTTAGCAAGCAGTGTTTTAACTATTTTTTTCCAAATTATTAAGTGATCATTCTATAAGTAGCCTTTAGTAATCGACATCCTGTGTACCTTAACGCTGAAATACATTACCCTACCCTATAAGTCACATGGGACGTCTTAAAAACTTTACAAAACGTTCTTGCAAAACGGTGCTTTGGGTTTATTGGGTAACAAATAAATGTTTGTTAATTTATTGGCAATGGGGGTTTCATGACTGTATTTAAGCGACATTAAATTACATGATTGAAAAAAATGTCCGTCAAGTTATATTACAGAAGTTCAGAAAACGTTAACCTAAAAGCTTTATAACTTTATTACCAAACGATGTTTTAAAATTGAAAACATTTCTGGGAAGGACCGTTTTATACACGTCACATGTAACTAAGTACAAGGAGTCACTTACGAATTAACATCTGGAACCTGTTCTTTTAAGGTCTTACCGAGCCAGGAAACGGTATAACCAAGTTATAACATATTTAAAAAAATCAAAAAATTTTCCCTTTAATTCAGTAATTATTGATAAAATAACGTTTTACGAACGTTGCCAAAAAACTTCAATATGTTGTTATTAGGTCAACCGTTCAGAAACGTCTCTGAATGTCTCTAAAACATACCTAGCGGCCAACAACTTATAAAACATTGTTATGTAAGTGAATATCGCCACTACAAACATCTAGAAACCGTTCCTCTAAGTCTTAATAAAACCATCAGAAAATGTCTGCATGGAACCAAAATATAACGTAGTATAAACGTCGTAAACTACGTTCTTAAAAGTTCAGAAATACGTGTTTTAAGAACGTGTAAATAACTTCGACAGTTGGTTTATTCGATACGTACAGAAAACGTCCCGAACGTTTTTTAAAAACCGCAAGAAATAAACATACGAAACGTTTTAGAACGTTTTTCTGACGTTTGTAAACACAACTAAAAACCAAATCAGAACCTGGGGAAAACGTTCTCTGCAATCGTTTTTGTGTTGCTGGGAGATACAGTGAATATGGATGACTTCTCGTTATTCACCTTAAAGGGCATTTTGTGATTATATTACATTCTGATTATTTTAGGTTCTTTCAAATTGATGAAAAAGCCTATCCTGACAATTTTAGTTGATTCCAATCTCGTTTTGCTGTTATGGGCATTTTTTTGTTATCATAGTGTCCCCATTCTGTGCTGTAATCTGCCATGGGGGGGGGATTGACGATGTACGCGTCAGAGGCTGTACACGTCAATACGTTCAAATGATTTTAAAATAGTTAGGCAAGTTGGGGATGAGGTCCGTAGATAACGAATGTCCTTTAATTATCTCAAACAGCTTCTGCATTGTCTGTTTTTTTGCATATATTTTGTATTTTCCAAATAAAAGACCGTCTTTATGAGTAGGTTCTGACCAACTGAGAACCTTAAGTTGAAACCATGTATGCTGTATTTAAAAATGGAACCCTTTCTAAATATCGTACCTTCATGTGCTAAATATATAATGTAAGAGGCATTTAGTCAATTCAACGACATTTTTGTATGTGGGTGTATGAACATCCTGAGGCCATGACAAGTTAAGTTGTGTTTAAATTTACTGGGGCTTTTTTACACTTTGCCACTTCTGAAGCATTTGGGTGTTTTTGTTATAAATAGCAGAGGATGTGTGTTATTTTCCCCACATCTTAAAGCTTTCCAAGCAAATGGTAATCGGCCTACGGAAGGGTTTTATTCTTCAAATTCACTGTGGACTGGCCTGGACCTTATTAGGTATGGCGCTATGCATATCAAGTCCGCTGGGTCATAGATAAATAGAGTGCATTAAATTCTGGCCGCACACTCGCATCTGCTATTACCTTTGACAGGTATTTGGAATAAATATTATAAATAAAAGATCCTTAAAGATGTTTTTTTGCCTGGTTCACGCATTGTATGATATTGCTTTCACAATTTGATGTTAACTTTTTGTCGCTTTGAAAACTAACTTGCCGAAGACTCTTCATGCTAAGTACATAAATTCTTCATCCGTCACTTCAGTTAAAACCGTCTGTTAAATATCTCGAAGGTTCTAATCTATCGTTTTGTCTGACGCTTCTATTTTCCCCTACTTAGTTACGAGTAACGTTAGTGTATATGTTTTAAAACGACGACTTAAGGTGCTTATCTTACAAGTAAAACAAGATAATTTTACAAGCGTGAAGAGATGATTATTCATGGGGTCCCTTTTATAGAACGTAGAAGTGGCCGTTTTCAAGTTCTCATTCATTTTCTCTCATTCGAAGCAGTAGGAATTTTTGCAGACGTTCATTAGTAGTAATGATGGTAAATGACTCGTTGGATCATCCTTTTTCAACTCCCTGGAGTGACAATTATGTTTTGGCACTAAAATAGAAGTTTATATCAAGGGCGGGGGGGGGGCCAGGGGAAGTGGGGTGTTGGGTTGGGTCAGGGTGGGGGTGGGTGAACACAACATCCTAACCCTCGTTAATAAGGGCAAGGTGTTCTCTATTTGTTTTCAGTTTCTATAGTCTTCGTGTTTAATCAGTGACCCTTTATGATCTCAATTTCCTTTAGCATTCACCCCGTATCTACCTCTGGGGTAATACTATCTTGCACCCTGCAACAACGTTTCTACTTTGGCTGCATGTTATATGTTCTTATTATATTTAGTACCATTTCTGAACGAGATAAGGTTAAGCCATAAATCTGACAAGAGAGGAGATAAAGGGGAGGAAAGGGAAAGATAAAGAGAAAGAGATGAGGGAGAGAGAGAGTGGTAATGGAGATATAGAATGCTGTACTTTTCGAAAGAGTGATGCAACTGTAATAATCTAAAGGGGTTTTGCCCAGGTCGTTCTATTCTCTGAACAATGAACATGGTTGAAGCGCACAACTGCCGGCCAACCGGCGTTTGTTGATTTTTTATGCCACCTCTAACAACGCATTGACGAAGCTTATATCTGAATCTTTTAATCTGTAATGAGTGCATATAAATATCAATTCATAGTCTGGTGCTCGGCCCAAAGAACCTTGCATTTGACCTTGCGCCAGAGTCCACACAAAATTTTTTATGTTCTAGGCAAGAGGTGACCTACTGAATCTAAATCTGGATGATGCCACTTTGCATCCTTTGACCATTTTGAGATATGGAGGGGGTACATTACAAGGGTAAAATTTGTCAAATGCTTCATAATGAGGTTAAAAGGTGTATAGTCTGTTCATGGGGATTGGTCCTATGGATTAAAACAGGTATCGTTTGCTATATCTAGGACATTTACCTTTTACACTCAATTCTAAAATGTTTCAAGGTCATCCTGGGTAAACATTTAGAATGCACATATTCTTTTCCAAAATGGGTGGGCTCAAATTCTTCATTCTGTTTGATATTATGTCAATATAGGTTACACACTTAGTTGGACATTTGTGGTATAATAAGGGGGAAATACTGGAGAAGGTCCCAGGGTCCTAATGGTTAATCATTTTTAGTCTCTGTGTAGAACCTTAGCATGATTGACAGGAGATAAATGTTTATTTTCTGTTTTAACATTTCCATACGAAATTTGAAACGCAATTTGAAACAACTGGATCATTGTAAAATATTTAATCCCATACCTTGAACAATTTTTGGTCTTTAGTGTAAACACAAAAGGTTGCCGGTATAGTAAACTTTATCCTTTTTTTAACCTTAGGACAAGATAAACACTCCTATTAATATTTCAAATCCACATGAAACATTTACAATTCTCCCCCTGTTAAATACCCCCTTCCCTATCTCCAATGCTCAATGATGCCAAAGTGGCATCATCCAGATTTGGAATCAGCATGGTTCAATGTTAGCTAGAAACCATCAACACAATGTGGGGGACAGCTTGCGCAAAGTCATATGGGTCGAGCACAGGTCTATCAGTTTTGCCGCATTAAAAAGTTATTCACGGCCATATCATGAAATACACTGTTTAAAATTAGGGTTTAGAAACGTAGTTGCCAAGAATGTTTAGATATTAAACATGTCTAATCTCGAAACTTTGGTGTCAAATGCCTAAACACCTACCGTTAAACATGCACATTGTATCTAAAATGTTTAGATTCTAAAAATGTTAGAGTAATGTGGTTTAGGATTATTAAATATATTTTAAAAAGTTTGACGGTGTTTAATTCCCAAACACAGTGTGCTTACGTGCATGACTGTTGGATACAGCAGAACTCGAGAAAGTGTTTAGTGGTTTTCAACCCAGAATCAGTTAGATTACACCGGGATCATACAATCAAAACATTTAAGAAACAAAGATAATGACATGCTATCGCTTGTTTACGTAGATTAAGTTCAGACGTGCTGGAAATTGCAAATAAAGAATGTCTTGTAGTTGATGACACCGGTCATGTGGTACATTACGTACCTTAGAGAAAGGGGGCGCTAACTGATCTTCTTAGTTATAACGCCTTTCGTGGAAGTTTTTGTAGGGTTTCGCACCTGGCGCATCTTTGATAGGAATGTTTTTACATTTGCAAAAAAGGAATCCCACCAGCTGAATAACGAGCGATTGGTTGAATAACAACTGCATAAATACGTTAGGAAGGAATCAGCTTATGGCTCTCATGATCGTTAATAAAGAAAGACGAAACGCTATTAAAGAGGCTACCTGTCAAACATTAAGTCACGCACAACATGAATGTCGCTCAATTAAAGTATCTCTTGGAGATGCAAAATACAGAATATATCGTTGTCAAATTATAAACGCTGCCAGTAAGTAATATTAGTTAGTTAAGGTGAAAAAAATTAACGTGAGGTTTGGGAACGACTTATCAGGCTCTGTAACAGGTTATTGAGGACGCCGATTGCAACAGAGCATACATCAAAGTAAACTTTGGATATATCTCTTTACTTTGTCTTCATCTTATATATTACACACGAAGGGAGGGGAATTGTTAATTTCTTTTAAAGCGATTACTTGTAGGGGTATCTAGTAAATCAATATACTTTATTAGGATTCAGAAGGTTTTACCGATTTTGGGGGCTTGGAGTAAGTCAGTATTTGGTCGACATGCCTTTGAAATAAAACTATAAAGAGAAATACCGCTGTTGCTGATAATAACGCTAGATGAAGACAGTCCCAGGCTTTTAAACTGGTCACCCCAGACGGGACGGAATTTCTTCGACTTTGTAAAGAATCTGGTTTTGTTCTTCTTGTTTTTGCAGGAAATCTGTCAACTGATACAATCAAGTAGCCAACAAAGTTAAAACATTGCATCACAAAAAAATCAGTTGGTCTTCAAGATGTGCCATGGTAACACAACAAACAGGTAGCGTGACGGGAGGACCTCATTCCGGTCCCGTCACGAAACTGTTTTGTGTTTACCATGGCAATAAACAACGTAATGATCCTTTTTTTGCAGTACCTATTGTTTTAGAATTTTGTCACTCAATTATATGAAAAGATACTTTTTGGTCCATAAAAGTAACTAGTAAAGAATTATTACGTATTAAGAAGGTCAAATTCCGTCCCGTCACACACAAGTGGTAGTTTGGATTTGGCCCTTTGTGTTACTTTAACACATGCGGATGTTGCCCACTTTACAGTTATTAAGAAATTAAGAATACCCCATTGATTATTTATTTTAATACTTATTTTTTGTGGATGCCATGAAGCTGGTTAAGGCACTACCAGTGATTTGCTATATAAGAAAATCGAAAAAATCATCAAAATAATTGAATAGGTATTGGTTATAATAACATACCCTTCACATTATAAGATCAAAAAGCAACCTATAAAGACAAATCGGAGATTTTAGTCATTAATTGTCCGTACGGACAAGTACTACACCACGTCTTTGATTGGGGATTCAAATCTTTGTACACTAATTTCGGCTAGAGTTTCAGTTGGAAAAGATAACTAATGACCTATTCTACAACTTAGCCTTCACTTTTAAGCCATTCCTGCATAATACAAACGTTTGACTGTTTGGGGGTGGATCACTGATAGTGCCGTTATTAGTTACAGAGATTCACAATAAATGTCATGTTCGTAGAGCTGTTATCTCCATGAAGCGGTCTTACCTGCCGGAATGGCACAATGTAACTTCAGTGGTTTTTTAAACAATCAAAAACCAAACGTGGTCGAAATGGTTGTAGGACTGACCAGCGCTTGACCTGCTATTGAAAGTGTATTTCACCTTTTGACGTGAACCATGTGATTTTTTTTTTTTTGATTTTGTAAAGATCACATCAGATCAGGCTCTCCTGAAAGGCAGGTAAGCTCACGGGGTTAAGGGGAACCGCCACTGCAGCCATTACAGCTGCATGCACCAAGGTATTTTGTCATGGGTAGTGTTTTATTACCTTCACCTGGGAAGGGGAGTAAAGAAATACACTCTACACACACCTGGACATGGTGTAGGAAACCGGGCACGAATGCACATTGAAGATTCACGGTAATGCATTTAGTGATGATTGAGCCATGTGCCCAGCTGTGTTCAGGAATGTGACAGCTAAGTTCACAGTCCACTCGATCGATATTGTAATGCGCCGAAGGTGCAAAAACAGGTGCATGTATAATCCATAATACTTCCCTATCGTCAAAGATTTTCATCTAATCCAAAGCCACCACTGGGTCCGTTCGTGTGTTGCGCATTGTGTAACAGTGCGCCTGATCTCCTATTGTAATGCAGTACTTGTTGATCAATTTCTTCGACTTTGATTGACAGGTAGTCCTAAGTGCAAATTTCTTTAATGTGAGGTCAGTCCAGGCTGATGTGGAGTAAGGTCCGTAGGCACAAAAGAGTTAGGACCAGGTCAAAAATAAACTGGTCTAAGTGTAATTAATCCAACCAAAAAAAGAAACTTTTCCTTGTTTGCATGAGATAGTTATATTTGAAAATTTGCATTTAGTCTTTGAAATTTATTAGTTAATTTATTAAGAAAGAAAATGTAAGTCACCTCAATTTGAGACAAAACTAATGTTAACTTAGACCAGGTGAATTTAAACACCGGCCATGAACTTTTTGTGCATACGGACCAAAGTATTTTCAATTGTTGTCATTGTTTATTTGTAAGGGGTGCTTCAAAATCAACCACACAAGTTGCTTGTTGCTTCTGCTCGGTTCCTTCACTGCGGAAGCGGCTGTTTTGTTATTGTTCTAATCAATGAAAATAGGAAACGCTGGTCAAAGCTAAGATGGTTAAACTTTTTTTTTCCGTTTAGTATGGTACCATCAAGCTAGAAACGAAATCGATACGTCTGATCTGATTAACAGCCACTATGTTGAGAAGGCACTCTGCGTACCCACCAAGTAATACCGTATTATATGGTGGTCAACCATACCACCATTGCTACATATCTCTATTTACTCATTACTGTACAGGATATTACTTCCAGTAACAAATCACATAGTGCGTTCTTAAGTCGATAGATAGCAGGTAGTGCCCAAGCGGTTTAAAATACGAGCAATAGATTCTAAACAGGACAAGACACAAGAAACGTGAAAGGACTATCTATATCCTAAACGAATTGACTTGTATATTCTATAATACACCTTACCGAGGCAATCTGCCAGAATTCAATGAACATCCTTCGAACCTATGGATTTAATCTAATGCTTCTACTCTCTAAATGCAAAAGAGTGAATTTCACTCTTTTAGATTGAATACAGGACCCCTCTCCAAAAAAAGTTAAATTTCAAACACTTCCATATGTACCCTTTAAATATTATATTTGTGTATGGCCTACACTAACAAAAACCCCTAACCCTAAGGTTAAAAAAATTGTTACAAGTAGAACTTTGAGGGGATACATATCGAACTCTTGCCAAAAAACAACAATTTTATCATTTTTGAAAATTATCACGCATATTTTGATAACAGGACAGCAAATGTTTCATTATTATTGTCAAGCGAACATTAGTTAAATTTACCTTTTTAGAGTGGACCATTGTAGTCAGTCTACTCTTTTGCAGGTGTATGTCGCCTTTCATCCGTGGTAGGAGCGCCTGTCTAATATTCAGAAAAACGCCGGTTCCAATCCGGCTACATGTACGTGGAATTTTTCAACGCTTACGCGCATGACCGCTCTGGAGAAAGATTAAAATAATTGCGACTCATCTCTTGTGTTCGTGATTCGTAGATTTGTGATACCTATCTTTGAGACTGCCGTCCGTGTGGCCATGTTCCCATATTCTTTGAGTATTAGTGTGAAAACAATGCAACACTATTCTTATCTCCATCCATACAATTCAAATTTTCCAGATTGTCCACTGCCTTTTGGCATTATGTTTAGCGGTTATTTAACGGTAATAACGCCACTAAATAAGGTTCAGGGAGAAGAGGGCTTCTAGTGTATCCTTGAGATAAGATGACTTTAGAGCGCACAGGTGCAGATTCACATTCATGAGTGGTTAAAATAGGTAACTCAACCATGCTACCCGAAGTCGTAGTCAAGAGCGTCAATTGAGTCAATTCCACAAATTTTGGAAAAATTCACCTCAAAAGGTTATGTAATCCCACAAACATTCTATTCTTAATACATAGAACTCTAACTTTTACACTAATTTAGCACACAAAGCGTTAGTACTTTGGTATTTTTTGCATGATCTTGTGGTTCTTTAACTTCTTGACATTTATTAGTTCTGACACGGATTTTGTACAGTACAATATAGGCATATTGAATTTCCCATTATGGGTTTTGGTTCAAAACACCCTCTGGTAGTAGTCTGTGGATACGCACATTACCTTTTGACTATTTCTGTCTTAAAGGAAAGCAGTCAGTCTTTAAGAAACTGAACACTTACACACCAAGTCACTAAAATAATCGTAATATTTCGGAAGTGATTCGGTAGTCTGCACATAAATACAAGCACGTGTATTTAATTAATTGGCAAAAGGTATCCCTAATCCTTTAAAATTTATTATTTTTTTGCAAGTGTTTGCAGCTGATTTTAAGCCATTGAACTGTCAAACATATTCTTCCTCTCTCAATTGTAAAGTGCCTTACGGGAGTAAATAATGTTTCAGGTATTCCATTCTCTCTTTAAAACAACTGTTTCCGAAGAAACGCCATTGCCATTACACGAAAGATCGAAGATTGAAATCAATAAAGTCAAATTTGCACAATCGCATCTTCAATTCTACTGAGTATGTTCAGTTCGGTTTCTATTGGAAACAACGTAGGATTGACATTAATTGCAAGAGGTGGAAAGATACAGAGATGGTGTGTCAAAGGATAAAGGCATAATGAATTTTAATATTTACAGAAATTAGTCTGTCCTTTACTAAAAAAGTAATTATTTCGCCCACAATGAAAGAATAGTATGATTAGGTTTTATGATTGCTTTAATGCGCTACGATATCAGTAACTGCATGGTTTAGTATACGGCCTGTTGGCAGTTCTATTTGCTAAAATTAAATCTTGACTTCATATTTTTTTATTTTTAGGCGAAAATAAATCAAAGTTGACTTAACAGATGGTAATAACTGAGATCATGAATAAATACCTAGATACTGTTGAAAAATGCCTGTGGGCGAACCTTATAATTTGTATCAAATCCCGTTGAGAAGCGCTAGAAACACATCTTCATTGTAGTAAGCAAATCCCAAGGGCAAGTGAAAATGGGCGGATGACTATGGGCTGTCACGCGGCAATAGAGGCAAATCCCTCTTAATAATCTACTTTTTAGCATCGGTAGGTAGCCATTTCTATGCTAAAAGAGGGCTGTACGATGATTCCCCAACCTTTTTATAACACCATTTGTCTTTAGGTGAACTATTGTGAAAATTAATCAGTTGATTTTGATTATTTCTTTCACTATGCGAACTTTACTTTGAAATATATGTATGTATCTAGTCTCGTAACTACATTTTCCAAAAAAAAAGACAAATCGAGACTATTTGGAAAAGCTATTGATGGGAATTTTCGTCAGTTCTTTTCCCCGGGATTTTTCATTTTAGCTGTGTCGTGAATAAGGATGTCTCACTCTTAATTCATGTTATTCAGGCGGAATGATAGTTTTTCTCCTTCATCATATTCCCTTGTGAAAATAAACAGAAAAAAATAAAATAAAATACTTAGCAGGAAATAAAGTGAAGAACAAATACTCGCAGCATTATAATGTGTCCACCTTAGCTGACACATTTTCTAATTATTTCAGCGCTTCAATTAGGTCAAGGTCATATGGCGTATTGTGTAGTTCTTCAAAAGATCAAACCTAGTACACTTAATTCCATCTATAATTTTTTGCTACACAAGTTTCTCTTTGTGTTGTAACACCAACCTTTGAATGTACATTCGTACAAAAAGATCTACCCTACTTGTGGATTTAAATTTGGTGTAAAGCAAGAAGTCTATATTTTTTCAGCCAATTTCAGACAGAGAATTACTGCGTACTTTCCTACCTTTTCTTGTTTACTGTACCAGACATTTCGTCAAGAAGTTAAGACGTGATTTCTTTAGCTACGTTCAGATGCTTGCGTGTGCACACATTCAACACACACGTATGGTCCACGCACGACAAGCGCCTAGAGCGAATGCCTATTCGAAAACTTTGGAAATAAATTACCGTGGCCTGACGAGAGTTGCGTATAACGCTGAGTATTCGAGGTATTTCGTTCTCAACATCTAATCGGCGTCCGCCGTCGCTGGACATCATTGAGACGGACTGAAGTACTGAGTGATGCCTCTACGTGTATACTAAATAGAGATACTATCCTTTCAATTGATTAAAACACCTCAGCCATTACTAGTAGGTTGCAGCGTGAATTGTACGCATACGAGGTCGCGGCAGTGGGTTATGCGCACAAAACAACTATCGAAAAAAGAATATGTAATTTTGCGCTTTAGTTTTAAAAATGTAATTCCCGTATAAAAGTTAAGTTAGCATAGCTACCAGCATATGCGCTTGACACATTGCCGTGCCATATCTCTTAAAAATACTCAATGAATCTTGTTAGATAAAATTTCCCTGATCAAATGGCTCCACATTCGCACGATTTGTACCCTCTTTGCTCTTGGTGAATAGACGTGGCAGACGTCATGAACAACGGGCAAAGAACAATACTATTATGGCAAGCCAAAAGGGTCATTACGTATTGCGGCAACGCGTTGCTTTCGAAAGCAACGCGTTGCTTATGAAAAGCAACGCGTTGCTTAGCCAATAGGAGTTTTATCCAAGTTTTATCTAACGCGTTGCTTTGCAAAGCAACGCGTTGCTAAAGACTAAGCAACGCGTTGTTTTCGAAAGCAACACATTGGATAAAACTTTACTCTATTGGCTGACTAAGCAACGCGTTGCTTTTCATAAGCAACGCGTTGCTTTCGAAAGCAAGGCGTTGCCGCAATACGTATGACCCTTTTGGCTTTGCAAAGCAACGCGTTGGATAAAACTTTACTCCTATTGGCTGACTAAGCAACGCGTTGCTTTCGAAAGCAAGGCGTTGCCGCAATACGTAATGACCCTTTTGGCTTGCCATATACGCTACCTTGCGGTATGCGAACACACCTGTATAGGACCAAGAGAAGGTATAGTGTTCTTACCACAATGCAATTATTCCAATACAAATTTTGTACTGGTTGTCGCATGAATTTATAGTGACCAAAAGTACCAAAATAAACAGAACTCATCCCAATCTTGCAATTTAAGTACTTGCCACTGGAATTCCTCGATACAACACACGATCTACGACAACGTTAATACCACGTATTATCACATGGTTGAAGTCTTTAATCGCTTCCCCTTTAAAATGTAATCTTGACCCTTACCAGGAATAGATTTGCCTTCTTTGCCTAGAGCGACGCGACGGTTACAGGCAATTCACTAAAATACCGCAAACGATAGCAGATTTAGCTGTTCAGAAATATACACCTGGCAATATTACTTTACAACTCACTATTAACTCCGCATTTGACCCAAGCGATACGGCTTGTAATACCACATATTTCCGTACTCTAACTTTTCAAACTCCAATGTTAAAGGTGCATTGCATGATCATATCCTCAATAAATTTTTTTTCTCCAAAATTTCAGTTGATTCTGACAGTGGGTTGTGATGTTATGAGTGAATGTTTGAATCGCTTTGCCCCAGAGGTCACTCTGTTGTAATTTTGGCCGTATACAAATAATGCAAAATTAAGAATTTCTACTAGACTAAATCGAATCTGCCTGTAAGATTACGGCAAACGGTTCGGATAATATAAGAATTTAAATATTTTCGGCCCGGATTTTAGGTCAGTAGGGGGACAAAGCTATGGATCAGGAAATGACCAAAAGTCAAGTCTTTCTTTAAAGGGGGATAGCCCGATTTAAGGATATCAAGTTTTCATCTTGATAGATTGGCCTTCACTCCAAAACCCCATCCGTAAAGTTTTGCGCCGATATTTCAATCCTTTTTATGCGAGAGCTAAAAAACGTGATTTTGTAAGCCCCATAGAGTACTTTGTAAAATTAATATTGGTCGACCAAAATGGGACACATTTTCGCTCATAACTTCCAAACCAAATATCCTTTGGCTCTAAGATTTCATAGGGTAAACGAGAAAAATTCTGATTCCAAAATGTTGACCACTTCCGGTAAAATGTGGGGCTTCTGGGGACGAGGCTATTGGCGATCGGGCCATGGACCTTTAAATCTGGGGAAAACAGTTATTTTCGTGATATTCCAAATTACTGAGCTTTACAGCTCCATTGGAATTGAATCAAATACATAGAGCATATCCTTTTAAACTGACCAATTTCTACGTTTGATATACAAAATTAATTCAGACCGGAAAAAGGCCATTCTACTCTATTGGAATTCTTAAGAAAGTAAGGTCGCGCCATAGCGTTATGATACAGCCTATAACACGAATATCCTTTTTTGATATTGTTATAGAAAGGTTACACGGACTACTCGACATACGGCGGGCTTTTTATCGGGAATGTCCAATTTCATGATAAGCCGATTACGTTGTTCAAGTTCTCTGTTCTATACTATTTGCGTACTAATATGTTCATATCGCATTTCCCATTTAATATGGCCACTCTAGTGCCAACACATACGCACCATACACCCATAATGCATATACATATGGCGACACATATAGGTAAACCGCCAAAGCTAATTTGATCAGATTCGGCAGAGGTCTTTGAAATAACATAACAGACACTAAGAGAATCACTCAAATGTCAACTAGAGCCTAGTGTGCTTCAAGCAATAGCACCCTAATCTTATGATGAACTAAGTTCATGTGTAAGCATATGTGACTATTTTTGACATGACTGCATATTTCATAGAAGAAAGGTTGTCATGACTATTATTTTTTTATCCTGAATGGAAAGAAACACATAGAATACTGTTTTGCTTTATAAGGTCTATTTCAATTAGACCATAGCTAAATTTTGAAGCCTTGGCCCATAACCCTGGGTCACTGAGATGTGTCACAATATTCTTTAATTCCTTCTTAATTGAGAAAACCTAGTGTAGTTATTTGAATTGTTTTGATTAATTTTCAGTTCACAACATTTAACTTCTGCCTTTAATACAACAATAGGTAAGCATGCAATGTGTCACGTGGTCAGGGGTCACCATTGACCTTTATCTTATGTTTTCACTGAACTCACCCTTATAGCATAATAACATTTGTTTATTTCCAGCTTTAATTTAAAATTAATCTCATTGACACCGAATGACCTCTTAACCATCCCTATTGACACCTGTCATAGCTAATGCATACAATCCCACACACTTCTCCTCGCGGAGCAAGCACCACCCCACACACCAACAAACATGAACCCACACACCTATCCAATTTAAAAGGCTTATAACAAATCTGCAGATCCACGCACAAACCTACACAAAACTTTTTACTCTGGTTATAGTATATAGAAATCCAAAAAAAAGGAAATATTAGGAATATTTTCCACCTATAGAATCAAGGCCTACAGCCAAGACCTGTGTTGCTGCATATTGCAAAACTTGTGAAAGCCTTCTGGCTGTTTCAGATATGCAAATTAAATTGACTCACTATCTATGACTGTAATTAGACACATTTTCCTTAATTTTGATATTGGCTAATTGCTCTTTACCTCGGCTCCGTCGATGTGTAAGCTCACTAAGATGACGTAGCACGCGATTGGCCCTACGTGGACGAAACTGTTTTTTAACCTTTCAACCAGGTATATAGACTCTGTGTAGGTTGTAACGGGGCACCCTCAATCTCAAAAGCCTTTATGTGTTACAACCGGGTGCAGTGGAAATGGCATATATGAGGATCTTGTTCACAAAGCTTGGGAAGAAGGTTTGAAGATTTCAATAGTTTTTGAAGGATCAAGAGTTTTTGATTCCATCTCTCTGCCAAATTGTGAATTTTGTAAAATAAGGGGGTAAGATTAATACAAGTAAATTTTGAATCATGTACAACCGATACATTGCTCTCGCACTGTTATAAGAATTACAAAAAAAAGTAATACTTTTCTAAGGTTCCACCCTTTAATGGCACAAGGTACAACCCTATTAGCTTCAAGCATCCTGAGTAAGACTCACCCAATGCTCGGACATTGTTGATACTGGTGCAAATTGTTTGTCTTTTTTATTTTACAATGTTTGACATTGGCATAATTGAGGGCAAAAAGTAACACGGATCTTTTGGAGTCACCAACTTTTAACATAAAAATACTGTAATACATAGCTGATTCACCCAAAGAGTCAAATGCCAATTTTCTGTGTTTCAGTATGACCAGAGTAATAATTTGACACCAGTTTCAACAAAACACTGTCCATTGGATAGTTTTTTACACCGGAGGACCCTTGAAACCTTATTAGGGCTGTAGCTGTGTAACTATATCTGGGAACCTAGACAAGCTATACATTTAGGTTATAATAAGACAGATCCAATTGGTGTAACATTTAAAACATAATTTAACTTCGATTCCAAATTTTCCCATTGTACAATTTTTCAACCCCTTATTTTACATGTTCCCCACATTTCCCGAGAGCGAACGCCAAAAATTCAGATTCATCCTTTCAAACTACAGGAAACACCTTATTCAAATCTTCTTCTCAAAACTCTCCCTTGAGAAACCATCTCAAAACCATTACCTATACTCGTAGGCTTATTTGGACTCATGGGCTCATAGTAAAATCATAATTTTGACATGAAAAAAATAAAGGGCCGAAAGTCAAGGTTACATCATTAGGATGTGATATCCTTTTAACGCCTCTTGTTTTTCATTCATATTTTCACTGCACGATAGCGACCTACTCTATGAGCACATTTACGCTTTCCTTTATAGTTTTACACTAGATTGTCTCCCTAGCTCTCTCTTTTATATTCAACCTGAAGATTAGGTAAGGTTACAAAAAAAATTTGTCAGGTATTTTCACTGTGTCACACTTTCGGGAACTGTGATAATCACTATTATGGACCAGTTTTTTTTGAGTATCAGGAGAGGTGTATATACAACTGCTTACAGCAATTTTTACAAAATGTACGTACTGCACCACACACACACACACACGACGCACACCACAAACTAACCCACACACACACACCACACACACACACACACACACACACACCACACACCCTACACACACTCTCTTGCTGGCTCTTTCGCCATTCACTTAACCATCTTTCAGAAGCAACCAAAATAAACTATGGATGAATACGAGTACCCGCCACTGAAACTTTTATAATTTTAAATCACCAATGACTATTCATTGCTTAATTTGACAGTATATAAATAAATTGTCGAGAAAGATTTGCCTGGAATATTAAATGCGCATGAACTCCACGCACATTCTGTTGTTTATGGTTTTCACTAGATATTCTTGGCGAATATCTCCGCCACAATTTAAGTTGATTTCGATCGTGCGGTTTCGTGTTATGAGCAAATTGTTTGTATCACAGGAAAATCATGTGTTGCAATTTCCTCCCGTTTACGGACAAAAAATACAAACTTTGGAATTTCTTGCATAGACGACGGAATATTTACGTCAGATTTCATAATAAAGCAGTTGATTACGATACAGAAATCTCAAGTTGTTTTAGGGTGGGGTCATGGGACGAGGCCTGTGAATCACGAAATCCCCCTTTAATGCTCAACGGGTTCCAACGTGTTCACTATACCCAAATAGTAATTCAGCCCTTGTCATGTTTACCCTCGGGTTAACGGCATTCTCATTGTATGAGTTTTCCCCATTCCAAGCCTCTTTTAAATAGAAAATTAAATTGAATTTCAATATTTGATGCACACATTGTGATATTGATCCTTCACGGATGCCAATAAATCTTCCACAATGTTGACTATATATAAGTTTGACACAAAGACGAGTAAGACTTGCTTGAATTTGGATGGAAAATATAACGAACGATGTGTAAGGCATATCGTAATAATGGGTAATACTTTAAACAACACGAGGCAATTATTATTTTATAATTTTTAATCATAATCAAATTTACGTATGTTAGAGTTACATATTTGGTTAATTTGTGAAAGTAAAGTCTTCCATGATGCTCATTGTGAAAACGCTTTATATATGCTTTCAATGAGAATTAAGCGTCATGTGTCAGTTTGTTTCTAAAATCACCATAAGAATTGATCATGCCTATTCTATACGATGGTACGAAATGGAATGCCTCTAAAACCGGGTACAACATTACACAAAGACAAATTTAATAATAGCAAAGAAAGAATATCGTTTTGTTGTTAATGTAATTAGTGTTTTAGTGTTTTAATGACAGGCATAATTATGGCCTCTAAAACCGGGTACAACATTAAACAAAGACAAATTTAATATCGAAAAGAAAGAAATTATATGTTTGATTGTTAATTGTAATTAGTGTTTATTGTTTTATGACAGGCATAATTAAGGTGGCATAGGTCGGACAAGTCCCCAATATATCTGTACTTGTTTGGAATCTATTTAAACTTTTAAATTCTCGATGCATCACACTAATCACGTCCATTTTCTTTACAACGTCATAAATTATATAAATAAAATGATAATACAACCTGATATCAAATTGCCAGAAGGAGTGTATCAAGAACTGGAGAGTTTTATATGAGTGAGCGTTCTTGGTCCATATAAATCGGTAGTAAATGTTGCTTTATCGCGGTCACGCTTTATTCCATACATTCAATTCAATTCAATTCAAATAGGCTTTATTAGCATTTTCATTTAGTCAATACATTACATAATGATAAAATTCATTACAGAAATATAAAGAGATAAATGGTGGTTTTTTAATTGAATTTAGTAAAGACATTACATGAAAATGCAGGAGAGGTCATAATAAGTCGGATGGACTTTGAGCATGGCCCCACCTTTCACTATACAGAGTTTACACTTAATATTGGATTACTAGACAGGACGGGACAAGATTAGACAAGACAAGACACAACAAAACAGGACAAGACAAGACACAACAAAGCAGGACAAGACAAGACGAGGACATTGACAATTATTTTAACAAGATTAGGGGCAAAAGAACATATTGATCATAGTGAGCCAAACAAGAAATGATGAATGCAAGGAAATGATGAATGCAAGGACATTCTATCTACACAGCCACCACAGACTTGGGGCACCCTGATATGGGGGACAGTCGGGACACACAAATTTCTCACATCGGGCCTCGATATAATCATTATCTCTATGGCTTTTGCTTTATGACTTAAAATTCAAAGTAAAACAGTGTGTGTAAAGTAAAAAATATTACACATTGAAGCCACAATCAGTCATTTTTTCTTCCAAATTCAAAATGCCCATTTGTCTCTAAATTGCTAGTGTTATGTCATACCAACATTTATAATACTCTTCTTTGTGAAAAACCGACACTTGAGCAATTTAAGCCGGTCTTGAAGATGTCATTTACGACTGTTTCTAGACCTTAAAATGTCAAATCTCGACTTTTATTGGTAAACAATGCATACAAATCACCGTTTCTTGACAAATACGGCGTATTAGGCTTAGTCACTTACAGGCGTCTTTAGTACAACAATTTCCAATACAACAGTGCAAAAATTGGACTTTGACGAAAAATAGGGGGCGATTTATTTACATTGTGAAAAAAATAGCTGATAGTGGCTTTAAAGCCGCACTGAAGCTAATTATAGCGTTTACTCAATGGTACATATTTATGGGCGGTATTTAACTATCGCATCACCGTACAAATTACATAGTTATAGTAATAACTATTTTTTGTTTTTCATGGACGATGTACAGTTACAGTTTGCTGCTGTCGTGTGTAAAATGTAACTTCTGGTTCTACTGAAAAGTGCCGACACGTTGTAATATGTAAAGAGACCAGGAGGACACTATATTTGACCTACAAATATAGGCAGCCGACTACGTGTCAAAGGATGTTGATTTTGCGAAGTAGGCAATCTTGAAGGTGCTTTTCAAATAGTATCAAAATTCACTATATTATACGTGTTTCTAAAGTATAATTTATCATCGGAACAGCATCCGTTCACGAAAACATGCAAGGATACCTAAGGTTAGAAGCCCTACAAACATTATGTGCTTGCAACAGGGGTCTTATATACCCGTTTTATCTTGTCCCATGAAGCACTTCTCAGGTAGGGTTTAACCCTCGTCTACTTGAGCCATTTTTGTAACAAAACTCCCGAGGGAGGATTGCCAACCCCTATGATTTTCCTTCCTGAACATGTGGTACCACAGGATAGCTCAGAGCTCAGCCTCTTTCCATTGGTATCAAATTCAGTACCAATATTCCCATAATGACGTCACTATGATGTCATATGTTGAAGAAAGTATGAAAATACTGGATATAATACGGTGGAAAATTTCGCAATTTTACTGATTCAAAAGCATTATTATAGCATTAAAGCACTCTTAGTATATAAAACTAGTCATTTTCCATCAAGTAGAGCAAAAAATGCATGAAAATCGGATATTCCTAATTTTTGGTGGAAAATTGAATTTTCCCCTATAATGGAAATTGACAGTTTTGCTGACATGCGAATATGATGACGTCATCCGGAGGCCTGACAATGCTAGGTATTATGGTACTTAGTTTGGTATCAATGGAAATAGGAGGACCATAGCTATCCCATTGGTACCATTTAGTATTTTCTCAGCGCTGGGATGGTCTTTTCTCCCGAAAGGGGTTTGCCACCCCCTTCCATCACCCTGTACCTTATCATACCTCGGTGGGGTTTGTATGTGGCATGAAAATGATGCTATAATGGGGAGGGGACCAGCCCCTTCAAGGGTTAACCCTATTTTTCTATATCCGTTATGAAAACCGATGAGGGTGGTATCGGATTTGGTTTGGCTAGAAATTACGGGCTTCGCGTATCATTACAATTTTAAAGAAAATACCAGCCTCGTATACTAAACTGCATTCAAAAATGTGGCCGGTTTCACGCCAATTTTAAAAAAAAACTACAGCATGTTTATATACTAGGTCAAATATCAATGCCACAAGACCACTGGTTTCACAGACATAATGCATTAATTTACTTCACCAGATAAAAAAGAGCTCTAGTTTTTTTCTCCAGATGAAAAAAAAAAGCTCCAGTGGTTTAGAAACCCATAGGTGAAACAATTTCATTGTACCAGGAAGTGCGTTTGGCACTAATGGTTTATTTGGCGGTGGTGGGTTTTCTAACATGTAAAATTTGTTGTTCAGCACAAAGTCAAAGTTGACACAAAATAGTACAATCACATATCAGAAATATGCTTTTATAGGTTAATTTACAATAGAAAGCTAAACAATTCATCGCAAAGAGTACTTTTTTAATCTTCAAAAATGATATTTTGAAATAATATACTACGGTATTATAGTTGTGTTAAAAGCACTAAATGCTCCGACCAAAAAAAATACAACACAAGTATATTGAATAAGTAACTTTTGTAAATAAATAAATGACCATCCAATGTTACACCCAGTTTCATGATTACACGCATATGTACAAATTTTGCTGAAGTTAAAGATGCACAGTTAATGATCGTATCAACGTTGTACCTTATCCATTAAGGGGAGAGTACACCCTGAGTCACCTTGAAGTGCCATTTTAAGACTATTTCTTAAATAAAAGAGCACATTTTGCTCTTCAAAATACTTTTTAATCCCATTCAAATCGGACAATTGGTTCGATAGTTATCGTCAATTCTAGTTCGCTGACTGATTCAAAAGCTTGCCTCAAAACAATAAAAAACAAACGAAATGTAATGGAACTAGCTAAAGCTTCTGGTATTATCATTTTTTTTGAAAATCATGTACTTTCTAAATCTCTCTCAAATTGGTTCTTACCATAAAAGCGATACCTGAATGCGCCTGTTTTACAACTTTCCCGGGTTTTTCTCATCAACGGAAAGTGCTAGAAGCTCAAACTTCCGTTATATAAATCATAACATTCTTAATCGCTACAGAGCCCTTTTTTGACATTCGTACCTTTATTGAAAAAATAATATTTAAAATTAAAACTCTCCAAACCTATGATAAAATTACACAAATGATATTTGATGCATAAAATATTAGATTAACTTATAAAAAATCTTTAAAAAGGTCTGTCGCGCACTGCAGTAATCTGTATTATGAACACCATATCCAAATCTCACCCTACTACCTTGGTGGATGAGACAAACCCTGGATTTACTGTACCCCGAAATCAAGATGGCCGCCCTTATTATCCGAATGAGGTGACCGTTGGACCTGACCTTTATTTTTCGAATATTCTTCACCCAGTTACTAATGACCTAACATGGGTGCAAATGTAGATTTTATTTTATGGTGTACTGGCCCCTTGACTTGTACAACTTTCATTTGAAACCGCAGATATCGACAAGTAATTTTAGTTTATAGGTTACCGTCAATGGTATGGTTACAATCTATAGGTCTTTAACTGGATACATGTGCCAAAATACGTCCCATACAGTACTTAATACCTTAATATATTTTTTGGCCCATAGGTGAACACATCTGACCATATAAGGTCAATACTGGTTTTAAAATTTATACTGTGAAGGGGGGTTGTTGGTGATGACCACCAAAACTTTCTCATTGAATCGTTAAAAAACCATTCCATTAACGAAATGCTGTAATTGACTATCCTGGGATAATTGTTTTTTTACCATACCATGGTCGATTTGGACAATTTGACGCCAAAATGGCTCAGAGCCCTACCCTTTGAATTGGCATACCTCTTTCATATTTACGCCTTGGATTGCATGATTTTCAGTCTGGTCAAGTCTATACTAACGCCTTCAGAGGGTAATCATCTCTGTTTAGCGTTGAAGTTACATTACCTCCATTTGAAAGGGTTTGCTGTTTATTTCAACTTTTTTTTTTTATATGTTTTGATCATGTACGACAAGCGTGCATTAATATCATAAAGGTATCAAAAAGGGCATTTTTTAAGTATGTGTATATTCTACCTCTCTACCGAAAACTTCGAGTATCGCATAGAGCTGCATATATCATGCTTTAAGTATATACAAAATAAAAAAATCACCCTGCAATTAGTTTATCCTACTATGAGTGAATTTGAGTGGTCCTTATTTAATTGAAGGGAGTACATTAGTCATGCAAAATGGTGAAAGTATTGTGCATTTTGGGTGACAAGTACCAAATTTGGGCACAGCGTAGCCTAATGATAGGCTAAACAAATCTGGTCTCATAAACACATGGTGGCAAATTATTCCTTCCATATGGGCCGCCATTTTCAAAATGGCCGCCACCCTATAAAGGCAGTAATATAATGGTTCAAACAGCTTTAATTTGCAATATTTGGTTTTAAACTTTATTATATTAGTTTTTTTTTTTTTTTTTTTTAACTTTTTAATCAATATTTCTGTTATTCACACCAACATTTCGTTAATAGCTACTCAAACTTAACTCCTCCTCTTCCTAGCTTCCTCCCTCTCCTCCCCCTTCACAATGGCGGTCACCCATTGGACTCCTAACTTCAGATGGCTGCTGTGCACCGGAAAAAGCTGTTCTGTTGATAGTTCCATAGTGCAAACCATGGGTTCGTTGATTTTCAAACTTTGGCCCTCACAATATCCCAACATACATTTTGTTGTAAATCCAATGCATATGACATCAAAATGCTGCCATATAAAAATGGCTGCCAAATTAAAAATGGCAGCCCTGTAACTTTAAAGGTAGTATTGTTTATATGTGTCATTGTAACTGAATAAGAAATTTATTCACATTCTAAAACATAAATTGGTGTCTTGGTATGGGTATACATTTTACATTGTCCTGTGTGATCACATAACAAGATGGCTGCCGTGTTTTCAAATGGCTTGCCACTATTCAGTAATAACATGCCCTAAATGTACTGCTCATTTTCTTGTCAATTTGTACCTCACAAGGTGTTTTATTGCCATTCTACCAGGTAAACGTTTTATGTTCTGTCTTGTGCTTTCTATGTTTAACTTCGTAAGAATTTTTCATATGTCCAAAATAGCTGCTAAGGTCACTCTGTTCGTATTTAAATATGGAGTGCTTAATTCATGTTTCCAATGGACAAAATAACCCAGAAGAAGCATGCTCCCTTCATAGTTTAAGAATCTAGATAGCCGTAGTTGTAATGTTAGTGGGGTGATGGTTTAATAATCAGATACTAACAATCTAACTATCTTCTATACACAATAAGAAGCTGATAGCAGGCTTCTACTTCATTGCAGCCGATTCTGCGGCTCAAGGATAACCAAAAGGTCATGCTGTGTACTGTGGACATAATGTTGTTGTTTTGTGTGTTTGGTTTTTTTCTGTACCTTGTTCATCCCATCCCAACCTCACGAACCTGTCTATCATTTTGGTACAGGAAGAATCGCAGATTCATATCATCACGTGCTTTTGTCCAGACCCTAGGACCAGGGAACGCTTTGTCTCTGCTGATGTTTCACCCATCACCGGTTGCAAAAAGAACAACGCAAGGGAAGCAAGCAAAATCTTCCCATGATGTTTGTAAAAAGAAAGCAGACGATACCTTGAAACACTTGAAAGATTTGTTGTCCTCATGTATGACAGAACAATCTCCTGTGAGATTGTTGATGATGCTTCATAGCCAACATTGGGCATTCAAGAGATGTTTCCATTGTCTTGTCGCTGGTTCTAACAATATACAGGTAGGCCCCCT